>JAOXJM010000041.1:62498662-62523930 GCA_026413425.1 Tringa solitaria | reverse complement strand
ATTGTATTTACTGTTTTTATATTTTGAAAATAAAATATGCTAAAATTGGATAATTGGATTTGATTTATTTGAGGTAATTTTTTTTTTTTCTTTTTTTTTTTTTTTATATATAATAAAACAGGTCCAACAAGTGGATAAGCAATGTGCACTGCTCTGAGCCCGAAGGCACGTGGGCCTGGCCTCTCTGATATGCATCAATACAGTCAGTGGCTTGCAAGCAGACATGAGGCAAACTTGCTGCCGATGAAAGAGGATTTGGCCCTGTGGCTCACAAACCTACTGGGTAAGATACAATTAGATAGAATGCTATCTCCTGCTGGATACTGGATGCTAAGAGAACTCTGTACGCTGTCAGCTGGGAATTCAATCCTTCAGCCTTCTTTGCGTTTTAGAAATAAAGGTAGTTATGGTTAGGTATCTACCTCCCTGTGGTGCAACTGCTACCAAGATCAGGAAAGCTAATAAGTAGTTTGTCTCCACAGTGTTTCTGGGAGTGGCATCATTGAACTTTATTATTCATTTCATCTTTATTTTTCGTCAAATCTCCTTTTAAATGTTCTTTTGCATGTGCTGCCTGTATTAATACCATTAAACTGAATGGTGCTAATTACTGCCATTACCCCTTCCGTTTTAATTGGAGGGCCTCTTAAAGAGTATGGGTACACTGATTGTCTTGAAAGGAAGGAGCCATTAAAAAGTTCATTGCTGACCAAGCAGTCTAGCGACTGATAATTGCCGCTCAAGGCAACGCGTGCTAAGACTTGTGGAAGTTTGTGCAGAGAGGGGTCTGACCTAGTGGCTTCAGCTGGGACCTGGGGATTTACTGGTTGCAGCTGCGTGTCTTGGTGTGCAAGGCTGAAACATGTTGTTGATGAAAGAGGATGCCCACCAAAAGCCAAGAAAAGACAGGTCGAGGTGAAAAGGAGCGAATGGGAGTATGTCCCTGGCAGGAAGGAAAGAGACGGTTCTTTGGGAGAGATGGCTTATTCAAGAAGGCAGCGTTTAGAAGCTGTGAGCCAGGAAGTGGTATGTTGTTTGCTGAGAGCATTCAGAGGAAAAGGGCTTTTATGTGATCTCTGTCAGTCAAAAGGATTCTACCAAAGAAATACTTGACATACACAATACCTCATCCTAAGGGAAACATGGTAGTAGTTAAACAAAGAGGAGAAAATACTTTAGAGGAGGTGATGTTTACATGAAATTTTTGCTGATGTTATTTTGAAGGAAAACTGGGATGAGCTTTTTTTAATTTGTGGGGTGTGGCTTTTGGGATTTTTTTGTTTTTTTTTTTTTTTCCTGTTCTGGTGAACAGTCCTTTCCAGCACAGGAAAGAGATGGACCTGTTGGAGCGGGTCAAGAGGAGGGCCATGAAGATGAACAGAGGGCTGGAGCACCTCTGCTATGAGGACAGTCTGAGAGAGCTGGGGTTGTTCAGCCTGGAGAAGACAAGCCTTCTGGAAGACCTTATAGCCCCTTCCAGTACTTAAAGGGGGCCTTTAAGAAAGATGGGGACAAGTATTTTAGGAGGGACTGTTGCAATAGGAACAAGGGTAATGGTTTTAAACTAAAAGAGGATAGGTTTAGACTAGATTTAAGGAAGAAATTTTTTACACTGAGGGTGAAACACTGGCATAGGTTGCCCAGAGAGGTGGTAGATGCCCCATCCCTGGAAATATTCAAGGTCAGGTTGGATGGGGCTCTGAGCAACCTTGATCTAGTGGAAGAGGTCCCTGGTTGTTGCAGGGGAATTGGGCTGGATGACCATTAAAGCTCCCTTCCAAACCATTCTATGACTCTATGGTGAAACATAAGCAGTGTTTTATCTTGGCAAATGCTGTGACTGAACCTTCCCAGTGATATCATACAGTAATAGAGTATATCTAGTGCCTTTCATCTGCCCATTCTACACTGCTGTATTTCCTCTTTTTTTAAGAGGAAGGGAAGTATCACTATGTTACAAGAGGTAGAGTAAATAAGTCCGGTGTCAGTTGAATGCAAGAACATGGTCTTTTGCAGGTAGGTGATACCCATTTTAGAGTTGGAATAGTTATGAATCCACAACTGCAAAAGTGGCACTTGTTTAAAGTTACATCTTTGTGTGGTACTTCCATTCAAATTAATGAGTTTTGAATAGAAAATTGTCTAGGCAATGCCAGAACAAAATCCAGAAATCTTGACTCTTCATTCCAATTACCACAAGAGAAAAATCCAAAAGACTGTTTTTTGAATCAGAAGCAGCACATTCCATTAAGGATTTAATATATTGTTTAAATGTTTTAAACAATGAAGTTTTAGTGAGGCACTCTAAAACAAATAGAAGCTTGTTTGCAGTTCATAACAGTTCTCACACTGACAAGTTTAGGAATGAGGTCACTTTTTCAGCAAGAAAGTAGCAACCAGCAGGAGGTTCTGAAATGCCAACTATAATTAAAAATCTGATTTTTCATATGGACACCAAATTCTGCACTGCAGAACTAAATGGGCACAACCTTCTTTTAATTAAGCAGCAGACACAGTTCATTTGCTTAATGCGTTCCCCCACACCTCCTCACACCAACCTCTATTTTTTCTCAGAGTTTGTCCTGAAGAACTGAAATTATAGTGATTTGTTAAACTGCTTTGAATTTCTTTGTAGACATTGTTATTCAAATTAATTCAATTAAGTTAAAATTCATATTCAAAATAAATTAAGTGTAACTGAATTAAAGTAATTAATATTTATATAAATATATTAATTCAGAATTCAAATTTGGTTTAATTACTGGATAACTTAGGTTAACTTTAATGAAAGGAGGGACATGTGAGAATGTTGCTGTAAGATAAAATAGGTATGAATTTATAGCATGCAATTACCTTGTTGTAAAAACCTGTTTGTACTCTCTCACTTTTCAGCACTCAAAAAGATAAAAGGATATGCAGGACTCTTCTGTTTGTTTGTTTTGTTGTGGTTTGTTTTTGGTTTTTTTTTTTCTCCATGGGAGAAATAATGTACTTTGCATTAATAGTCAGTAGATTTTCCCATGCATATATGTGCAGATAACGCAGAGCAGATAATATTCTGTGTATCTACACCCTAGTTTGCTCTGAGCTATAACTTGTTTGGCCTCATTGTGTCTTTATGCCAGTTTAAATGCAATTGGATTTCTCAATTTATAAAGGAAATTAATATGTATTCCATTTAATTTTTGCCACGTTGGTTCATGTTTTGTTTCGTCTATATTTTGTTCATTCATTTCTACTATGACTCAACAAGGACACGTAAGCTTTTCAAATAAATGTAGATTATTTTTAAAAAAAAAAAAAAGAACAGAAAGTATTTTAGGCAAGAATAGGGCTGAACATCTCAGTTTGATCAAGTGATGATACTTTTTGGAAATTTTTATGGAGAGACAAATATGCCCTACACAGTGTTACTGGAAGTTAAAATGGTGACGGTTTTGCAGCAGCAAAGCCTGGTGTGGGTTTGAAATTACAAACTGGAAAACATTAGAAGGATATTGCACTTTGTAATATGAATGAAGGGTTTTGATATTAGATGGAAATTAGGCATAGCTAGAACCTGACCTTACCCAAGTGACAAATTGGAAGACTGGGGTACATGGTGCAGCAGAGAAATAATGCTGTAAGAATTTTTAATCCTGAGACTTTGGACATTTTATTCTAATTTAGCGTGGACATTGTTGTGGGTTTTTTTTTTAGTAATCACTCGTACTTTTGTAGGCATTTTGCTAGTTATTTTTGGAACCATGTCAGAGAAGCTTGGAGCTTCTGAGAGGACAGTTTGTCATTACAGATGCATTGCTGAATAGATTTTAGCTGCTTGTGTTCTGGGGGCTGGAAAAAGGACATTGCAGTTGAAATCGATGTGTCAGATGGGATTGACTCATACAAAATTGTACATTATAATGTCCTCAAAGCAGGACACATTAGCGTTGCAGAGGTGGGGGTTTGCATGCTGGAGAGGTAGATTTGAGCTATGGATGTTGTGTCTCTCACCCTTGCTTTCCTCTGCTGAGCTCTGGTGGCTCAGTCAAGAGGTCCTTCCAGTGACACAGTTAAGGAGATGTGTTGACCCAACTGTCTTGTAAATCATGATCATATTTCAGCCTTGATTTTATTATGTACAGAGCCAACAAAACACTAAGCAATGCTTTCACTGCTGACACATTCCAAATCTGGTAGGTTATGTATATGCTTATTTTAGTAGAATACTCTTGTGGATACTGAAAATGTCTGTTCCACCTTGAGCAAGCTTCACATGGGGGTTAGCACAGTTGGGCCATAGTAATCTTCTAGCAGAGACAAAATGACAATTTGAAAGCAAAACGGGTTTGTTTGTCTGTTGTACTTTTCAGTATTGTCTTGTTTTCTCTTGTGTGTCTGCAGAGGGGAAAGGGCTGAGATCAGCAGGAGTGGGCCTTGTTGCCAGTCTGTAGTTTAGGACAAGTGAAGAGGGATGGTTTCTCCGTTTTCCTTCTGGCTATTATGTAGAGCTCTGATCTTTTTTTTTTTTTGTATTCCTGGAGCCCGTTTACCAGCTGCAAGGGGTTATGATATTGTCTTTTACTCTATCCAGCTTCATTTAGCACATGGGACCACGGTAGAGACCTGTAAGATGTGCCCTGGGCACGTGTCTGGGCTTCAAGGTTTCAGTGTTGAGGCCTCTTCCTAACAGAGATTTCTGGGCTTCAGAGGTTCATAGGTAAAGGAGCTGGAGAATACAAGACACTGAGGAACTGGACGTACAAATGTTAAATGTTGCATGAGGCATGTAAAAGTTGCTTGGGTGCAAAAGTGAAGTGAGCTTGGAGAACAGGAACAGAGAGGTAAGGATGTCAGGAGACACACTGAGTTGAAGACCAGGCGTGGAATTTAAAGGTGTGTTGAAGAAGGAGCAAAGTTTGAGGGATAAAGAGTGGGCAGTCTTCTGCAAGAAAACTGGCTTTCCTAGATCCTGAATTGAGGCAAAACCTGCTTCAGGTCAGTGTTCTTGCTCATCAGTATGTCAGATGGGATTGACTCATACAATATTGTACATTATAGCATCCTCAAAGCAGGATGTGTTGGCATTACAGGGGAGAGGGTCTAGTCTAGGTGGGAGGTCCTCTTGCTGTCTAAAAGGATTCCGTAGTAGTACCTTTTATTTTCAACATCAGCGTGTTCAGCTCAAGCCAGTGGGAAATGCTGGTTTTAAATATCTGAATATCAAGACATTTCAGATACTTATAACCGATTCTGCTGGCACCAATACAGGTTATTATTTAGTTGAGAGAATAATTTTCTTTAATGTCAACATGCTTTTGAGATTGTGTATATGTTCCATTTCAAGTAAGTGATAACGTCTCAATGCTATCAGAACTATTTCTCTTGCCGTCGGCTATTGTAGGGAACAGAGTAGCTCATCAGAAAAGAACCAGTTTTGCACGTGCATAAAATCATTGGCCTTTGTTTTCTTTATTTTTATTGCATTTTGTTATCTTGGGCTTAAATCTTGGGGAGGGTCAGGAGGAGCTGTTGTGCTGGTGCCTCAGTATTGTAGAAGCTCATCCTTCTGCTGATGTGCTTTAGAGATTCACCCAAGTGATGTGTTTCTATTTGTAAACTAGTAGTTTACTACCACTGAAGCGTACAGTTAAAAAATTCAATTAGATACTTGAGAGGCTGGAGTCAGTGTCTTGCATCGTAGTTACTAAACTAAGTGTGGGAGAACCCAGTGCAATAACAGAGGAACCAACTAGATTTTGGTAGTTTTAGTCTTTGAGTCCGTCTGCCTTCTGAAGGTTGTCTGAGACGGCCCGTGGGGAATGCTTTATCTTTGGCCTCTTGGACAAGGGCTTTTTTTCAGTGGTTCTTTCACAGACCTCCCAGTCTGGTTGCATTAGGACCCCCAGGACTGGGTGGCCTTAGAGATAGCTGCCCAAAGTTTCCAAGTGGTAGGTGTTCAGGTCTAACACTTTGTCTTTTTAAGGGGCATCTGGTGATTGTGGTAAAAGAGAGGGTAAGCAATGCTTGGGGGTTTGGGACAGCCCTCATATTCCTGAGGTGGTTTTTTTTCATACTTCTAGTGTTGTTTTTTTATTATACTTAATGTTATTACCATTCTATAAAAACATTGCAACTGCTTTCTTGTAATTATAAGGGGAGTTATACATTTTTAATGGAGTTTAATGTTTTTTCCATACAAATATACAGAACCATTTTTTTTCCCTCAGGCTATGAACATTACTCTCATTTGAATCAATACATTTCAACTGTTAAATATGTCAGAGTGTCTGTTTTAGCAAAGAAATGCCACCTTTTGGAGCCATAAAATACAGTGAATTGAAAGCTGACACCTAATATATTTTTCATTGGATACAGATGTTCAATGCAAAACTCATTCTTTCAGCTTTCATAAAAGGGAACAGAACTAAAATACTCTGGCTTAGTGTACAATATGCAGTGACCAAACTGCTAATGCAATTCAGCATTTAAAATAATATAAATGTATTGTTAAATAGCAGAAGAAGATAGGAGAATTTTTCCATGCTGTGTAAAGAGAAAATACCTCTAAATAGGTTTTAGGTTTTTTAATGCTTGACCAGTGAAATAATAAATCTATAAATCATATGACAGAATAGATGTGTATAATGTGATATTTTTTTTCTTTTACCTGTGTAAAAAAAAAAAAAAAAAAAATCATGCTTTCCAAGTCGAAATAAAAATCTGGAGTAGGTTGAAATATTTGAAATATATTTTTTTAAAATAAAATGAGCCTATTATAAAATGCAGTTGTATTAAAAATAAAGCAGTTCCTGTAACATACTAAGTTTTCAAATTTTGCGTTCTAACGGCTTTGTAGCTTTCGCCAAAAATGCTGATGGGGCAAATGGGAAGATATGTAGTCTTGAATGGTGATGAAGGTTTTTGAGGTGCTGAGATGTTCAGTTTTTTTAATCTGTGGGTGTAACAGTTTCAGTCCTGGCTTCAGCTGGGCTGGAGGCACTGCTAAAATATTGTCAGTTATGCACAAGCTACCACTGAATGTCTGCAGTGCTGCTACTGCTCTTTTGCCTGGAGAAGTCATTTAGGTATGCAGGAGCTATAAAGTGGCCTATATGGCAGAGAGAATTAAGGGAGAATAAAAAGGGGAAAAAACCCCTTCACTTTAAACAGATATGTCTGAAGTAGAAATAAGTTAGAAAAAACAATTTTAACTTCAACCAAAAATACAAGTCTGCTGTTGTATCTGAAGATGATTTGCTGCAAAGACATTTATCTTAGCCTTGATTTTTAACTGATGAAACTAACAAGACTGATAATTTTTTTCCCAGTGGATGCTGAAGTATCTAACAGTTTTCAGGCAAGAGCTCGGAGAAATCAACCTTCCTTTAGCATTTCTGTAATCATACTGCTTTATCATACTGCTATCTTTAGTGTTATAAGTGACATTGACTATCAGCTTACAATGTGCAGGCAATATATTGCAGAAGTGCAATATTCATTTTTTATTATCTACTTCATTTTTTTTTACTTCTGAATGTTAGTTTCCCCCTCCCTTCTGAATGAAAAGGTATAGAAATTATTTATTTCTTTTTTAAAGCTACTCTTCCTAGATTTTTTTGACAAAAAGCATTCTGAATCTGTTCTAAACAGATTAATGTTTTCAGCTTCCAGACCATCTCATGGGAAATAAATTTCCTCAAACTAACTGGAAAAACAGAAAACCCCCGTTTTAGTCGGGCAGCTGCTTGTTGGTCAAAAATCAGTGGCAAAAAAATCCAACCAGCAGTGGGCAGACTTCTACCTCTTCTCCTGCTTGCAAACAAGCCAGATCTGGATGGGATGAAGAACCATTCTCATTTCAGATTTTTTTTATTATTTTTTTTTATTATTATTTGGCAGGGTAGAAAATTGTTATTGATATTTGCTGTCTGACAGCCTATGAAAAATGAGATGATAGTGTTATTCTCATTCCCAAATGACATATGTAATTCCTATGTTAGTAGGAAGAGCAAGAGTTAGTCCTTGATGCTGTCTTGATTTTGGTAGAAGTTAAGAGGGCTGAAGAATACAGCTGCTGGTCAAAAAAAGTGTCCAAAGAGAAGGCAAATTTTCCAGTAGGAATATAAAAATGGAAAACTTTCAATAAGAAATAGGAATATTTTTACCTGGAAAGGATGTTCAGATGCTGGAAGGTAATGGTAAATGGTTCCATTTTCATCTGGCCTGGTCAGAATGCACATATCATCGTGGGACTATTGTGATCTCCTCTGCTAGGAGGATGTAATTACTGTGTAATGGAAGATCATCTCTTCTGCTGTAGCCAGCAAGGATGATCTATGGCAGCTGAAGTACAGCATCATGTAGCATGATAATAATTGATACATTATGAAATCAAATATTCTGGCTTTGTTCTTTGGGTGAAAATTTTGTGTGGCAAGTAGGTAAGTGACACGAAATATCACACTCTCCTTTTTTTTTTTTTTTTTTTTAAATGTACCTAACTTTACCTCTGAAAAAGCTCTTTCAAAGGAACATTGCAGTCTCTGTAGTATCTTGTCAACTTCTTGCAGGACTTTAAAAAAAAAAATACAGTCCTTTCCTTCTTGACATAGTTTTCTGCTTCTATTACAAAACAAGCTGCAGTAGTGTTAACAGCTCTTATGCTATAGCTACCTGTGCACACTGATGTAAACCTTTTGCCTGCTGTACTGTCTTTTAAAACACTGTGTTAAAAGCACTGGAATTCCATAAGCAAAATGATATGTGGAGTCTGATATGCTAGAATTATTTTTGAAATAGTAAATGCCTTTTCAAAGCAAGCATATTATTTTTGAATAATTTGCTGTATGTCTACCTGTAAAATAGTAGTGAGGTTATTCATTAAATATTCAAAGTAATGCAAGTTTTGCAGTTAAAGCGTATTTCAAATTATTGTCAAGATTTCTATTGATTTTTCTCTTTCCACAGATGCAGTCTGTACTGTTGTGTGCTTTCTGCCATGTTAACTTTCTGTTTGCTGTTCAGGTAGAGAAATAACAGCAGAAACCTTTATGGAGAAATTGGATAATGGTGCCTTGCTTTGTCGGTTAGCTGAGACCCTACAGGAGAAATTTAAAGAAAACAGCTTTGATGCAAACAAGCCTGGCAAAGTAAGTGTTGGTAAATGTTCTAGCATGTACTGTCAGTATCTGACTGTTTTGGTACTGAACTTTTTTGGGGCAGTTAAGGGATTTCATTTCTGGAGGTTCTGCAAATGGGCAGGGAGGTAGTTGCTCTGTGTAGAAAAATTACAATTTCACTGAATTTTTAGAGTTGGAAGGGACCATAGAGATCATCTAGCCCAACTCCCCTGCCGAAGCAGGATTGCCTGGAGCATGTATAACAATATAAAATTGGGGGAAATAATACTTTTTGGGTAATTATTAAGGTAACTGTGAGAGGAGGCAGTTACTCAAAAAATTACTTGTAACATGAGGAGAATAAGACCTAGAACAAGATGTGTGTGTGGTAGCTAATAGAGAAAGTACGATACTTGTATTTATTTGCAAAGGGAATATTAAGTAGCTGTGGGAGGTGCCTTTTCCTCCATAAACAGCTTTGAGAGGCCAATAATAAAATTCTATAGTTCATTTTGATACCTTGAGTTTAAAGGTCTGGTTGGTGTCCTGGAAGAGATTCAGTAAAGAGCTACAGGGATGATGTGGAAAATGTGAACCTTCAGACGATATTGAAGAGCTTTGCAAAGATCAGATTAAGATTTTGCTTGATCGTAACCTCCCTTTAATTTAAATGATTTTCATAGGACAATCTGAGAGGGAGAAATTAAAGAGTGCAACAAGTTTCTTTCCAGGAGAAGTTAAATTAAATGGTTGACATATACATTAATGCATTTACTGTGAAACTGTTTTTATTTTTCTTGTTGAATTCAGATACATCTTCCTTGAGAGCTAAAACAGGTAAATGCACAGCAGATAAAAAAGAGCCCAAGAGCAGAAATCACATAATGCATCTCCTATTCTTTGTTTTCATAACTAGTGTGCAGCAGAAATTAGGGCACAGCATATATTTTATCAGCAGTTCTGAGAACTGACAGCCTTGTGTCAGCTGGAGCTGCGTAAGTTGTTTTTCTTGGTTCCAAGCTCATAATTGTTGTTGCAGAAGAAATTGTCTGCACTAAGGCAGGCTTTTATTTATTTAATTATTTTTTACCTGCTGTGGGCTGGGGAGGTGTGGGGTATGCAGGGGGGTATTGTTTGCTTGCTTTGTTTGTTTGGTTGGTTTTTTTTTTTCTCTAAAGCAAAAGGAAGAGACTGAGAAGAAAGATAAATTGAGAAGGAAGGAAGCCTTCCTCCAGAAAGGAGGAAAAGACAACTGGAACTCATATTTCATATTTCAAATTATAATCAGGGCTTGGTTAGTAGAAGTGCCAGATGACTTCTGAGTTCCTCTATATAATAGAGTCCAGCTTGTCTTCATCTAAGTGGTGGCTCGTTAGTGTCATGGTAGCTCCCAAGTTTAGAAAACACTTATAGCAGTCTTTAGCCTAGGAGCTAAAGAAGACTTACTTGTTGTTTTGGCTTTTTCCCTTAACAAACAAACAAACAAAGTGAAGGTGCTGTTATTGACCAAAACTACTAAAAGCTACAGTGAATGCCCAAAAGGTAAACTTGGCTACATAGTTCTAAAACATTCCCTTTATTCTATTTATTTAATAGAAAACACTCCCTTTTCTGTATTTATTTAATATAAAATTCCTAGGAAAATAGTCATAAATTCTACTACAAAGTTCTAGTGAATATTTGGAAATTTGAACAGTATGTTTTTGTTAGATATTGAACAACTGTTAGCTGTTTTGTTAGGTTGTTTTTTTGGGTTGGGTTTTTTGTATCACCAGACTTTTGTCTAATAGTGGCTGATTTGGTACGTTTCTGGGTTAGCTTTCCAATGTTTGGTACTTCTGTGTTTTGCCACTGAAAAGAGGTAGACTTCCTTTCTTATATTAACTTTCTTAGCTGAGAATATGGCTTTCCTTACCCCAACTAGCTGATCCCTCTTTTTTGAACCCAAGTTACATTAGAAGCCAATTAGACATTTGTTATCCCATATGTTGTAATAACTTAGATTTGTTGGTCTTTTATTTGTACAGACTAGTATAACAGGGAATGCAATTAAAGGGAAAACATTCTGCTCCACTGGTATTTTCTCAATGTATATTATTTCATACTTAGTATGGTAAGAATTCAAAGAAATGGTAGAGTAATAGATTTGTGTCATTGTAGACTATTAGGGAGCTATTAATCCTTTCAAATTTTAATTCCCTGTGTAGAAACAGGATTCCTTTACACATTGGAATATCTGATTTGTGGTGCCAAGGACATTAATATGTAGATTATACTGTATGAAATTTAGCATACTAAGAATTCCACAATCCTCCCCTGCATCATTATTATGCACTCTGTTAATAATACGTGTGGAATTTTGAAGCCATTTGGCAATTTCTCTGTGCACAGGAAACTGGAAACATTATGGTCTTTCACCCAGGTGCCCTGGTGACTTCACTGGCAGCTGGAAGAAGCTGTTGACTTCTGTGGAGTTTAGCTTCTAGCAAAATAACATGCTTTTTTTATCCATATATGTAACTTTTTTTAGATATGTAACTTATATTCAGATGGAAGCAGACTGATATAAAATGAGTGGCTGCCAGAAGGATCAGCTTGCAGGCAGCACCAGGTTGCAGCTGAGTGAGGGAGACAGGATAAGGCTATAGATAAAGGGTGTGTGTGTGTGTGTAATCTTACTAAGTCCCTCCAGAAGCTAGAATGTTTGGTGTGTTTTCATAAGTGAAGTTTTTTTCCTTGTATGTGAACTACTTCCTAGATGGCAAAGCTCCATAAAAAATTTTTGGTTTTAGTTTTGTCTTACAGGAAGATGATACATCCTGTTCTGCTTGATACTTAGTGCTGATCATGAATTCACTTGTGCAGCTCTTTGGGGCTGTCTGGCCAGTTTAGCAGCTATAGCAATGCATGTAAGAAGACATTTAAAAACTAATGTTGCATACAGTGACTCATCAGTTGTTTGCCATAATTCCTTATGATTATATTGCAATACCCTACAGAATGGCAGAGGTTAAATCCTATTGCTCCTGGGTTACCTGCTTGTGCAATATGTTTCTAGCCACTGCAAGTTTTGCAGTTTGTTTCTTAACAGAACTTTATCATTCCCTTCCTTATTAAGGAGGACTGAGCTGACGCCCTGGATAAGCATCAGTCTTTTTGAATGTGGGATAAATGTGGGCTTAAAATGGAACCTGCAAAATCAGGAATGGCATGGTAGCCGTTCAGGCTTTTCTGTATAAAACCTGTGGGACATCAAATAAAGCTAGTAGGAGCTAAACAAACAGAAGGGGGTCTTTGTTTACGAACTGGTTGGAAATTTCTTGCCAATGAGTGTTAAAGTTTACATGGGTTCAAGGAAACACCGAATGAGGTAATGGAAGAGAGATCTCTTGGAAGGTTGAATACAAAGGAATCTCATCCAGGTGAGGAAGTTCCCATAGCTGAAAATGGTTGGAGCTTGGGAAAGTATGGAGGTGTAACGTGTTTCCTATGCTCTTGGTCTTCCCTAGATACTAATGGCCAGTCTGCGTCTGGGTTAGATGACATTTTAGCTGACCCAGTAGGGTCACTCTTATGTTCTGTGCATTATTGCTTCTTGGGGCTGAATACTTTGCTGGTTGTGTAGGTGGACATGGGCAAGTCTATCCTTTCACAAGGGTCAAACTTAAAAGAAATTATTTTAAACTAAATCTCTACTTTTTCTTTCTGTATAAAGATGGCTCTTTAGGGATTGAATCCCTGCAGCTAAAAATAGCACTCAAGTCACACTCTGCTTTGGTGTCTGTTATTCAGGGGAATAATGTGTGATGGAGAGCACTGGAGTTTGGCAGCCTCTGGCAGCTTTTATGCAGTCTCTGCTCATTGACCTTCTGAGCTTAATGTCATAATAGGCACTTTTGGATATCATAATAGATACTCTGAATGCATTCTCCATGAGTCTAGCTCCCTAACCTTGTGGTGTTTGATTTATTAATCATTCCGTAATAAGTTATTAAAACCATTTCAGTTTCTAAAGATGAAGCATTTAACATCCTTCTAAATGAGCAGTTGTTAGGTGCTGGGTTCTTTTGCGAGTCCCAGAAGGCAATGTTCTTTATTGCTAAGCAGCTAAACCATGCTTCAGAACCTGATGATTCTGAAAACATTAATGTTGTATCTGAGCTTTTCTTCAGACAGGCAAAACTCTTGATTTTTTGAAAATGAAAATGGAAACTTTAAACAGGGAGGGCAGCATTAGACTGGTGTGACTGTGTACTGTATTTTTAGAGAAGTCATTTTTTCCCCTTTTTGGAGATTTTACAGTCATAAATAAATCTATTCATGTACATTTATAAAATGACAAGAAGATGACTGATATCAATCTTAATAAATGCTCAAGATTTGTATGGTAGTTAGTTGTTGGAACTACCTGTGCTGCTGCTGCTAATGATCTACCGTCTAGAAACTACAGACTTATTATTATAGCAGGAGTTATTCCATAAAAGTGATTCATGTCACAGGATGCCATTTTGTAATTTTCTCCCATTGGCTTGGATTTCATCTCTGTGCTGTCCTGCCAGTATTTTACTTTTTCTGACAGATAGTTAATTTGAGAATTTCACAGCTGTATAAACAAATTCAAAGCATCAAGGCATGTGCAGTATGCACAGAGACCACATTTGCTTGGACTTAGTTTAGTAAGCCCATTAATTAAGATTTTAAAATAAACATAAATAAATTGTGTTAATAGTTATCACCATTTTAATAGGCAGGGCATAACAGTCTGCCCACCATCCTTGAAGCTGCCTATGAACATCCCACTGAAAGTGATGTTTTCAGGGCAAATGAATGAAAACAAGTTGAAGCTGGATCATCCTTGTTCTCGGAAGTTAATAAGATAAATCTCAACTCAGATATCTCTTCGAAATACTTTTTAATAATGAATTGGAATCTAAAATTGAACCATACTTTTAGGAAGCTGGGATCTAGATTTGATTTGGCCTATAAAAGAAATAGACATAAGTACAAAATCAATCCAGATGCAAATATTTCTTAAGTCTAGAATGTCTAATTCAAGTATGCATTTAATTTTATTCTCCCAATGGGAGCTGATTTAATAATATTCAACTAAATGTGCACTGAGATAAAGCCGTTGTGTAGGAAACAGTGAGTAGATTTTGTCCTTGGATGTGTACGTGCACTTTCCTTGAAACTGTCCATAAAACCAGTAATTTATGCACATGTGCACATTCACGTATTTCCTAACATTAAGGGATTCTGTCCACATTTTACCCATAGTCACCCATAGTCCTAGTATCTGAAGTGTATTTTGCAGTTGTTCTGTATCCAAAGCTTTCATTTGCTCCTGGGAAATACACTTAGTGAATCTGATAGTTGGTGGGTGTAGATCACTGTGGCAGCATTGGCTTCCCAGGTTTGTATAAGGTGAGATTTTGGACTAGTGAGAGAACTTTGAGAGTTACATTAAGCATTTTGAGAGTTGCAATTAAGAGATCCAAACCGAGATTTGGGATGGAAGTTTTTTGCACTTTTCTAAGTTCTAATACTAAAGTTGGATCTCAGAGGCGAAACAATTCAGCAGTTTCACAAAAAAAACCATACTTAGATATAAAACAAGCTCACAGTTTGTTTTAAGTTTCCATGTGTTTATCTTTCTAAAGAGAACTACATTCTATTGAAGTAGAGGCAGAATTCCGTAAACTAAAGGACTTCAAAACTCAGGGAATTGACTTGAATTCTGTCAATATTGAAAGAAGGGGCTGGTGGCAAAAGAACAAGATTATAAACTGGAGGCCAAGTTAATTTCTTCTCTCAGCTGTAAGCCTATTGTTTGCTTTTGGGAGAATACATCCCTGTGCTTTCATTTTCCTTATCTGTCACCCGGGAACAGGCTTGATTTGTGAACATTGTGAAGTGCTTTGCGTACTTTGAGTGTTGCTGCCCCATTTGGAGAGCTGTGATTAGTACTAGGTAGTTCCCATTATGAAAACAAATTTATATTTGATTTATATTTGACTCTGCTCATTTACAAGAGATGTGAGAACTCATGGTTCTCTAAATGGAGGCAGGAGACAGACCTTTGCTTGTGAAACTCCTGCTTCAGAGACCTTTGTGTCTGCTCTGCAATGGGGCCACAAGAAAATATAAGGAGCCTAGTCCTCCTAAAGTAGAGAATCTGTACAGAATCCCCAATCAGTGAGAGTCAGGATTGGATAACAGCTCTGACATTGCTCTAATGATTTATAAGAACAAAAGATATGCCTATACTTGTTCTACCTTTTCAGTCATTCATTTGCATAAAGGGCATTGTGGGAATGGAGAAATTATCAGAATCCTGGAGCTTCAGGAGGAGTAACAAATGCCTCTGAGGCTCCAAGGCATACATCATCAAAGAAAGCAGAGTCTGGCAGCAGTTGAGAAATGAGGAAATTTGTTCTTAGAAAATCTCACATATCTTTGTATGGATACATTATCACTTAGGTTAGATGTCAAATGAATATGATACTGTAACCCATGTTTGTAAGTAATCCAGGAAGACCTGTTCAAGGCTTGGACAAGGTGAGACACTTGTACAGATAATGTACGATTGAATTGTTGGGTTTGTTTACAGAAGACCATACACATCTGACAAATTGTGAAAGGTATAATAGGTCAGGTTAGTGTATTTTCACCTAAACTGATGAAATAGCAAACCAGGAAGAGAACAAGGGAAATATTTAATAATTTCCCAAGACAACTAGCTTGGCTGGTGGACAGGAGGGCAGGCTGTGCTTGGCATAATTCAAAGATTCAGTAGTTGGTTTAAGATCTAACTAAACCTGAATAAAGCAGTAAAGACCACAGTATTTTTGACGGGCTCTTAAAAATGAGAAGGCTAGTAAAAAAATCTTTTGGCTAGATATTATAGTTTACAAAATCAACACCAAAGCTCTGAGAAGAGGTCCTGCCCTAAGGAAACTTTCCTCAACAAATGGTTGAGGTGCTGTGCAGTGAAAATCAGTAACTTTACAATTTCCTTTCATTTGATCTTTCTGAACTAAATAATACTTTTTGAACTTACTGCATCAAAGTATTCTCAATTAAGAATAAGATTAACAGATTCCTAAACAGAATCAGATATGTGTGATTGCTAAGAGAGCATCCATAGGTACAAGAGAGAGAGTTGCTTCAATGTTTTTTAAATTTGGAACAGGTATAAGTTTTCATGCCTGAAGGTGTAATTCAAGTTCAAATGGAAAGGGTTAAGAATAAATTTTCTCTCTGGACAATCTCTTCAATTTTTTGTATCTGCCTTGAAGTATCTTCCTTTGAAGGCAACGGATCTTGCTCTTTTTAGACCCTTGATGGCCAAGCTGTAAGTCTGATCAAATCAATGCTGTGGTTTTATTTTTACTGTAGGCTTCAGTTTCTCAAGGTCATCTGTGTCCCGTAAATGGGATGGATTCCCAGTAAATACAGTATTCAGTGAGCTTGATGCCTTGAGTCTGTTTGCCCAGTGCAAAGAGTCCTCAGCTGCAGCAGAGCCATGTTCAGGTGCTCTCTTTAAGTTGTAAAACTGACTCTCCAGTTGAGAATTGCACGAGTGTGGTTAGGCTATGAACAGATTCTTTGTGGTCTGGGGCAGCAATTTGCTTGTCTGCACACTTGTACTTTCTGGAGACTTTTGTTTTGCAGTGAAAACTCGCGGAGCCAATTTCTAATTGTATACAATATAGATATGGCCTTCAGTTATACTTGGGCAGAAAAAAAAAAGAGTACTGCGTTGTCTTTTTGTGTATTAATCTTTATAGTGGCAAACTGATGTGGATATGAGAGGAAAAGAATAATCTTGCAAAATGACTCACAAGTGCTAATCCATCTGGAAGGAATCATTTCCCCCAGACTGTAAAGCTGTTTGGTAGAGAATTCCTTGTACCTTTCTCAGACATGTCAATAGCTTGCTGAGATCATGTTCAACTAGATTGCTACCAGGTTTCTTGCAGATACTGTAAGATTTGCCTGCAACAGGTCATGTGGGCAAACCCTATATGTCTCAGCAAATAATTCTTACAACTAAGACTTCTCTGCTTGCAGGAGGATTGCGTGGTAGGGTAGAGTTCAGTTTCTCACTAGGCCGTAAGAAGAGAATTTTGAACAAATTTGGGACATTCTGTGGTTGTCTGCCTGGCACCTTCCTGGTGAATACACTGAAGAATTTTTAATAAGCTTTTAGGTGTGCTTGAAGCCATGTGCTGTGGTGGGGGCAGAGCTACACAATCCTGGAAGAAGCACTGAGACATCGTCTCCCTCCAGATCGTAATTGGTGCTGATACTTCTTGTCCTTGGGAAAGCAAGGTTTGTTCCCTCGTTTGGCTGGAGCACATTTGAGGTCTGTGTGAACTGGCCTCGCTCTTGTCAGTGAACCCGAGGTAGGGATTCTCCTGCATACCCCTCCCTCCTCTGCTATTTGACATGGCAGGAAATCAGAATCTGCATCTCAAGGCAGTTGTCATGGAAATGCAGTCCAGGTTTAAGCCTGTTAGATCCTGCTTTGGAAATATCCTCGTGATTCAGACTGTAAATCAGGTCAAGAGGAGAACCAAACTTTGATTTCTAATAATATCATTTAACTGGAAGATATCTCAAAATTTTTTAATTAGCATTGGTTTTGTATGTCATAGTAATACTTAGACACTTAATAAAATTTGTATTAAACCTGGAAGCTCTCATTGCATTTTTACCATTACTTCAGTCCAGGTATTGTAAAAAGAGTTGGCATATTTTTTGAGAGAAATATAGAAATAGGCTTTTTTAGATGTCCTGGATTTTTCGTTTTACGTGAAATGCATTCTAACAATCCTGTTACTTATTTTGTTAAGTGTTTAAAGCAAACTGTAAAAATCTTTGTAGCAGATCTTTCTGTGGGGCTTTTTATTTAGATTATTAGGAATAGTCTGGAACAGTAAATGTAAGATTAGGGACTTGAATGGAAATTAGCGTATGTTTTTAAAAACTTGCAAAAACATATTTTAGACCAGCTATCTTCAGCTTAATTGTGCAATTCTAAGGTCAAACTTAGTGTTAGTGGTTTTTAGGGAATAATGAGTAAGTAAGAACTATGGAATTTGGTCAATTTACCAAAAGCAAGTCTTGAACTTGAACTAATAAGCCAAATTTCTGAAACAATGGCAGTAATAAATATACAACCATAAGTGATGACTGCAATGCAGAAGGAGAAAGCACAATTTATGGCATGAACACCAATTTATAGATATCATAATTACATCTAATTTGTTTATTTAAATAAATATTTATTCCCACTTGGGCTTGTATATGTAAATTGGCCCCAAATGCTTCACATATACAGTAAAGCTTTGTTCACAACTTTAGAGGCTGATTTAAGGCGGGTTTGGAAATTTGGCTGTATAGATTAACATTCCAACATGTTTTTCAAATCATGGACATTTTTAAATTCTACGCCAGCTTAGAATTCCCAGGGCTCTAGCAGTTTCCTTGTGGTTTCTAATTGGAAAACTCACAGAAAAATCAGATTCTTTATCATAAAGGCAAAGATGCAATTTTTCTTAAAAATGAACGTACAGGGCTTTGGAGAATCAGACTTACCTGCAGTGAGCTACAAGTGAAATTCTTTCTGAATATTTTCAGCATCTACATATAGATGTTTTGTTAAACATCTGGAAATGCAAAAAGTGAACAGATAAAGCATCTGAAAAAATTCTGTCTTCCTTTAGGCTGCATAGACCTTTATCACAGTCTTTCTTGACACTTGGCTCGTGTTAGGTAAAGCACCATTTGGAAGTAATCTTACAGAAAGGGCTGGGGACCCCCCACCCCGCCTTGCACTTCAAAAGGTCACAAAGTGTGAGATTGATCATGGAGAGGAAAACAGGAGGAAAAGGAGGAAGAGGCATGACTGTCATACAGCAGTATACCCGGTGTTATAATTTTTGCATCAAGGAATTTGAATGGCTTCTTTCATTACAGACTGCCAAAGAAAGGTTATCCACTATAATTCCATAGATCAAAGAAATATGTTGGATATTTGAACTGTATTACACCACACTGGAAGTGAAATTATGGAAACATCTTTCAATATGAAATTTTAGAACCTACAACGGGTTTTGATGGACTTCAGCTATTCTGACTGAAATTTTTTAAGTGTTGTCCTTAGCTTGGGTTCTTCTGGAATGATTAAGGGGAAAAAGTGATTTTGAAATTTCTGAGAATAAAGAGTTGGTTTTGCCAAAATCTAATATTTTCCTTATTTAATTTTATTTTGAGACAATCATATCCCTTTCAAGAATGTGATGTTTGATAAGACATAATCTTAGTAAGATGCTTTTTGAAATGTGTCCTATGAGAAGCCTCACAGATTTGACCAGTTTGTATCTCACAGAAAAATTGCTGCTTATGCCCATAGTGGCCATGTTCATGCTCAGGTCCTGCTGTGTGACAACGAAATAGCCAAAACCAACTTACTCAAATGCAATCCTCCTGCTTGTCTCATTAAATTACAATACAAATCAGGGAAATTCAGAAACTAGGATTCTTCAGAGATGTTAATGCAGCTCTGACTTCTGTGGTTGTGGCAGGGAAAAGCTCCCAATCACGTATCAAAGATAAGGTGTCATTGTCCTCTGAAAAGAGCAACTGTGAGAATTGCCCCATTCTTTCCTAATTGAATATTATCTAAGAAACCTATATTGAAATGCCAGTTTCAGAAATCTGCATTGAAATGTACAGAGCATTTATTGAATAGGAATGAACTCCAGAATCCAGGGCTTCATCCCTTGCGTTTGTTTTGAGGAACACTGCACGGAGTTCTTTGTTATGACTTACCTTAGTGTCTCTGTCCTAGTTTCCCTTTTTATAAAATTTTAATAAACTTCTATTATTTATTTATTTATTTTGATTGTAGTCTCTCTCTTTAATGCTATTATAACATTAGAAAAAAACCCAAACAACCTTTGATTTTTGTGTTTGGCCTGCTGGCATGTTCAGATTGTAGTTAAGTAGAAGTAATGGCTTTCAATTCATGGTGCGTACATGCCTGGAGCTTGTAAATGACTTCTACAAGATCTCTGAAAGGCTGCTAATAAAAGTGAACTTGACAGTTGGCATAGATATGTTATAGAGTTAAATGTCCAGAAATTTGGAAAGTCAATTTATGGACCTCCCTAAGACTTCAGACTATAGTGACTTAATCTCATCCTCAATTACGCAAATTGAGCAAGCAGGAATAGGGTCTGGCATCTGTTTAAATGGGCTTTTTGTTGTCAGATTCCATTAGTTGTGCCTCACCTGCTCTCCAATGGAAGGTTCCTGCTTGTTGGTCTCTGTGTTATCCAGCTGCCCAATAGCTAGCCTCTCATGTGTGGCCTTCAGATTCAGTCACAACTTGTCCCACAGGTTTCTTCCTTTAGTTTCTCTTTCCAGATGTTTTCAGGTAATTCAGTTGCTGAATATCAGTTGAATCTTAACAGAATTTCATCACATGTCATATTTTACTGAGGCTTTTGCTTTCAGTTAGACAGATGTCACTTATTCTGGCAAACATTATGATTTTGCTTCCAGATGTTGAAATGGACATGTCCCTTGACTGCATTTAAATTAGTTATTAGTCAAATAATCTAATGTACTTAAGCTGGTGAATGAAGCTTCTGCCTTGCCAATTTGTGACATTATTTACTTCTGGATATCCCAGTTGGCTGGTGCGTTGATGTGACTTGAATCATCTCTAGTATTCCTTGGATTTCTAACACGCTGCTAGAAGTTGCGGTGTTTCTGTTAAATTAGTTTTTCATTAACCTCATCTCTTTTGGAACTATAACCAATGTTTTCACCTTTTGCTGTGTGACCAGTAAGCTGTCTTAGAGCACTCAGAGGAACAAGACCATGAACAAAATCTTAACTTTAAAAACTATATTGTTGTTCAATTTAAGCTTATTCTCCCATCTATGCTTACTCTTGAGAAGTTAAAACTAATGCTACGTGGAAGAAGTGGGAGATTGTATTCTACTTGGACGCTAATAGCATGGCTAAACCATTCACTTAGTTCTGTATTTATTTTAACATTGTAGACTGTATGTTGATATAGAGCCTTGATGATGATAATTATTTTTATTGGCATATCGTAAATCTGTTAGGTATTCCAAAGTGATCACAAATGCTTTCTTAGAATCTAGGAAGTTGATAATGAGTGATTTTTGGCTTTTGATGATCTATGCAGTGATTATGTAGGGTAAAAATCTGGTCAACACATGAACTTTAAACATGAAATCCAACCTGTTATTCCGTTAAAATGTCATCTCTCTACAATACTTAATATGACAGTGTAAAACCCGTATTTCACTGCAGGAAAGTGCTTTGCCAATTGTTAAGTGAAATGCTTAGGGATACTTTCTTTGTTGTAAGTGCAATGTCATTTTTCATTAATCTGGAAGCTGTTCCTGGTTTCGTGTCTGTTGCAAAGTTTGACGATTTTTATTGATATCTCCTAAGCCTTCGAAACTTCCATGTTGAGTTTTTGGTTTTTAAATTTTCCTGAATTTTAACTTTTCATGCAGCTTTGGGAGGGTTAGGGGAGATTATATTTTTTTCTTAGGTTTTATTTTTTGCATTGGGAAATGCTTCATTTCAAATTCCCCATATGTTTTTCCATATTCAGAGTTCCTTCTACCCAATTGATGCATGTTCTATCTAGCTGATATACTCAATTTTCAGTATGAATTTATGCTTATGTAACATTAAATAATTATGTGAGAGACACTACTGCAGTCTCCATAGTGTAATTCCCCCCTCTCCCCCTTTTTGGTTAATGTAGGTCATCAGGTGATAAAATCAATTTTTTCCTATAAGTGCCTAGCTAACTGTAACCTTCTTCCATAACTAACAAAATCGCTGAACTTTTTCCTTTTATTCAAGTGCGAGTGACAGCTCAAAAAAATTGTGAAATCATCTACTCAAAGAGCGGGGTATGGTTAGGAATCTTCAGAAGGTGGCTCAAGTCTGTTAAAAAAAAAAAAACAAAAAACAAAAAAACCCAAACAACCAAAAAAAAACCCAAAAGGGGAGGGGTGTTAATATGTATTTGTGGACCCTCATTTTGGAAAAACAGTATAAAAAAAAAAATACATTTTTCCATGTGATTTCAGAGCATTGGTGTAAGAGAGTCCCTTTTGGGTTTAGAAGTGAACCTGACAGCATTTTTCCAGGATTGCATCATATGTTTCACTCACACTTTCACATCCTGCATTAAACCACATGCACGCACATCAACAAGACAAGATTGTAAAAGGAGAGTAACTGGGGAACTGTTTTCATGATATTTGATAGGAGTAATTGCGGCCACTGCTGTTTCAAAGCAACTGCGGTTATACTATACTATGTCAACAAAAGTCACTTTTTGCCATATGGAAACCTAATTACTTCAGAATGATCTGTTAGAAAGCACTTTTGAGATAGTCAGGCCATTTATACAAATCAGTAAAAAATATTGGTGCATGAAACCTTTCTTAAATAAGACCTTTCATGTGTTAGGGGTTGAACATTACAGTGATAGTTTTGGAAATATTAAAAAAAAAAAGTAGGCTTCTATTTAAAAGGTGGTAGGGAAATTTATTAGGTGATGTGAAAATGAGTATTTCCCTATGATTTCTGTGGTAAACCTGATTGCGCTATTGTTGAATGGAGAGGAGGATTTTTGCTGTTCTCTTCAGCAAGACCCTAATATTGTGGGAAATGGGATGAAAAATAGAACAGTACATTTTAGTGAGATCATGTGATGCCAGGGATATATATTTGTATAGTATTTGTTCCATAAAATGGCTTAAAGCTTTTTTATTATTTTTTTCATTCAAAGATGTAGGTTTTTTTCCCTTCTGTAGTTCAGGCATGCCTTGTTTTTACATTTGGGTATTAATTACTTCTGAGTTGTTTAGGGCACCTGTTTATCAGACATTTTTTCTGTCACTATGAAACTGGAGAATATCCCAAGTTTAATTATTTAAGTGTGATAATTCTGTACCAAGGCTCATTATTTGCTGTCAGTAGGTGTTACTTCAAAAACCTACTTCCAAAAGACACTGTAATCTTTATAGTTGTAAAAGAAATGTTGCAAGCTCCATGAATGCCTGAGTTTCACAGTGAAGCCAGGCTGACTGATGTGTTTAAATGTCTGTCTCAGATGTCAAGGCAGAGAAACGTAATTTATGGACAGTCTGTTACGTACATGAAGTTTTAGATGGTTTATTTGCTGACTCTAACTGCATAGATTTCTCACACGTAAACCATCTGTTCTGAATTTCTTTTCTTGAAAGCATTTCTATATTCAGTCATTATGTTCTACCTAAATCAGAAGACATAAAATATTTAGGACCAGATTTACTCATGTGTTGTTAGTACTGGGGAGCAGTAGCGACCCAGGGGAAAACTAGAGTTCTCTGCATTCCTGCCAGGCGTTGCGATGCCTTCCCAACAGTCCTTTACAAGAAAGGCTGTGTAGGTTCTCCTGGCCACCTCCTCGCTTGAAGCTGCTTTTGTGCTGCTGAGGGCTTCTGTGCCAAGGAGCAGCTCCTGCTCTCCAGGACCAGTGCTTTGGACTTGCTCATGCCCTCTGGGCTTAGGGCTGAGGAGAGCAGATTGGTTGTACCCACGCTGGGTCCAAGTCTCCTCTGATTGCCAGATGGCAGCCACCAGCCATATAGCATAATATTTCTGCTGGTGGCTTTTTTTCTTTTTGTGGGTTTTTTTCTTTAGTTCAAATTTCCTGAAATAATATGAGGGTTGTATCACAGACTCCCAGAAGTTGTTTAATACCTTTAGCATGAGGTAAAAGGATATAGGCTGGCTACTGGGGAATGTGGCAGGACAAAGTAGTTTAAAGGCACAGAATTGAGTGGAGTTGGAGAACTGCATGGAAGGAAACAAACCTGGTATGATTTCACCTGTAATGTCCTTTCGAGCTATCCCTAGGATTATTATTATCTCCTCCTTCTTCATCAGAGAAGACTTGCTAGTTTTCTCCAAAGGAAAGCCTGAGAGCAAAGTAAGGTATAGGCAATGTGGAAAATCCAGAGATGAGAACTGGGCAGTGACACGATTTGACACTGCAAAGCTGCTTTCAGACAAAATATAACTTTAAATAATATAAATAGCTTTATCTCCTTTCCATGCTCTCTGCAGCAGCTTACACACAAGTCTGCAAGTGCCAGGAATACTGGGGCTGGCTTCTTGTCATCTTGTTCCTGTCACAGTGCTGCTAATCCATTATGAGGTCATCCAGGATTTTTGCTTTTAATTGGTCGTAGTAATTAAAAAATTCTAAAGAGTATAGTTTTGTCAGATGTGATTCCTTTTTACATTAACCTGTTAAGTCAGTTCAACATCCGTGCATCACTTCAGATACTCTAGTCCAAGGTATTATGGGAAAAGAACTTAATTCAGTTTGATTTTAATAGTGTCAAACCAATGTATAGCTGCTGGTAATTTGGTTCTGTGAGAATATGATCAAGCCTGTTGTGTGTACAGTGGATTTTTTTTAATGTGATCGGATTAAGATACAGTGCTATGAGATGGCATCTCTTTGAATCTACTGACAAGTTAGAATTGATTATAAACCAGCTATGTATTTCCGAAGATATTGATTCCACTGAAATACTGAGAAACACAGAATAGTTGCTGTCAGGACCTGAGGGAATCAAAATACCTTAGTAGTTGTGACCGGCCTCACCTGGGACCCCAACCTGCACACTGTGCCCATGGCCCAGGAGCTCCCTTTGACCTCAGCCCCACTTCTTCCTTAAGCCAAGCTGTGGACAGACCATCTCCAGCCTTGTTTCCTGCTGGCTGGGATTCATGGCTGGAGCCTCAGTCTCTGCTGTAGTCTCGCATCCAGCCTTGTCTCGTGCTGTTTCTGGCTTGTCTTCCTGGACAGGCACTAGACCTGGCTTGGCACCTCATCTTGTCACAGGACAAGAATCCTGGGCTGCGTAGGGAAGAGTGTGGCCAGTAGGTGGAGGGGGGTCATTCTCCCCCTCTGCTCTGCACTGAGGAGGCCACAACTGGAATGTACTGCATTCAGTTCTGGGCTCCTCGGCTCAAGAGAGACAGGGAACTACTGGAGAGAGTCCAGCGTAGGGCAACTAAGATGATTAAGGGATTGGA
>JAOXJM010000041.1:62486307-62497286 GCA_026413425.1 Tringa solitaria | reverse complement strand
TTGAAAATCTCCAGAGAAGGGGACTCCACGACCTCCCTGGGCAGCCTGTTCCAGAGCTCGGTCACCCTCACTGTGAAAAAGTATATTGATGAAATAAGTAGAATAGTGTTTACCCCTCTAGCCATTCTAGTTGCAGTTTATTTGGTTTATCAGGTATATAGAGGGTGAGTAGTTCTGTGTATATATATATTTTGCAATTAACATTTTTGATATCGTATCTCTAATATAAAATCATATCTCAACTCTTTCTAAGCTGTCTTTAAGTGCTGACATTAGTATTCTATCACCAGCTGTTATAAGGATAAGTCTACTCTAGTGTTGTCTTTTCCTTCCTCACGTTTGTTCCATGTTTTTCTCTATGGTTTGGAGATTTCTAAAGTTATATGATAACATTTCATTCTTTCTTCATTTTGCCATGGACAATGGCTATTTTTCATTTGAGGAACAGAGATCTTAAGTAAGAACTAAATGCTGATTTATATATATTTACTTTTTTTCCTGTGTCTCAGTGAATGTCCCAATAACAAGCAAAAAGCCTGCTGTGGTAGGTACCCTGGTTCAGATATCGATATGCTCTATCAGTAACATCTCCTCTGATATTGAAGTCCTGTAAATAGGACTAGTCTGGTACAATGAGAGCCTGGCTGTGTTAGACCTTGATCTTGTAGCTGCTAGATTGCATTTCTGTGCTGTGGTCTTCTGTGTGTTGTTAAATTGAAGACAGTGGTATTTCTAAAGCATTTATGGTCTTTGGTCCTCAAGACCTATTGCTTTACACTGTTATTGCCTCCTAACATAGATGTGAAACTAATTCACCCTTAATTTTGCACAAATGCAATCCTAATTTAAAGCCTGTCTTTAGAAATTTTTTCTTTTCGTCTTCTTTTTTTTTTTTAATTTTTTAAATTCTGTACTGGACAAAACACTAAATCCCAAAATTGCAGTTGCTAATATTGCTGAAAAGTTGCTAACGCTGATTGAGCTTTGAACTTCACATTGCTTAGCCAGTCATGATGCTTTTGAAAAGAGTTTGTGGTTGACAACTTTGTGCCATTAAGTTCACTTCTCGTTCTCTTCTTGTTGGGAATTCTTTAATGGACAAGGAAATATGTTGGTGGCTCTGTGGTCATTCACTTATGCAAAACCTGCATTTTGATTTCAGAATACTTAAATGACACCTGCAAGCATAGTACTTATCTAAATAGAGAACTTCTATTTTTCAGACCTTACCAGTACGGAAGATTCCATGCAAAGCCAATGCTCCTTCAGGATCTTTTTTCGCACGGGACAACACAGCAAATTTCTTATCCTGGTGCAGAGATGTAGGAGTGGATGATACCTGCCTGTTTGAGTCAGAAGGTTTGGGTATGTATTTGTTTATATAGTAGTTGGTAACTTCAAATACCTTTTCTTTTGTGTCTTGCCTTGAACAAGAGAATGGCTCTCTTAATAGATCCTGACTCCAAATCTGACCTGTGTCTGACTTAATTCTGCCACTTATCTGAAGCGTGAAAGTACACATCACTTAAAATTCATTTAAGTCAATTTTAAGAGGAGCTTAAATGAGACCAAAATCTTGCTATGATCTCTTGCATGCAGATGATTTTTTTCATCTATGCATGCTTTTTTGATCACAGAGTGCTGTTTTTTAGTTTGATGTATAAGGTGGTGCTCTTCTGTTTCAGGGGAATAGGATACAAGTGCATGCTCAGTTTTGGCTGCAGGCATTGAGCTATTTGTGCAGATTCAATGGGTTGCTCAGGACACAAGAAAATAACAAATTTTCTCTGCATCCTATACTGACCTTTTTTCCAGCTGATTCACTAGAGCTTCAAGGTGTTCCATCAAAAGAATTGAACTGTTTAGGAAATCACTGTTCTAATAGCACACATTCTTCATTATTTTAACTCTTCTCTCTTCAAAGGAAAACTTATGAATCTTCCTTGAGAGTTTGTTTTAGCCAAGTATCATGAAACGAGGAGGATGAAATGTTTGTTGTCTGAACTCAGATAAAAGCGTAAAGCACTTGTGGTGATAGACAGCTCGGTTTCTATGGAAGACAAATGAATGCACTCTACTGAATCAAGAGGCGTCTTTGTTCTGTTGTTCAAAAGGTCTTTGCCCAGTTGAAGTTCTTATCTGTGTTGCAACTGATCTGTTCCCCTTCTTTTACAGTCACGCTCTTCTAGCTCTACTGTTTTCAGAAGCGATTTTTTTTCATTTGTCTGATCTTCTATCCTGTGAGGTTTTTTTAATGAAACTAAATGATTTTATATCCCCAGGAGAAAATGCTTGGCAGAGAAAAAATTTGTGTCAGAAATGGGACAAATAGTAAGGAAGGATATATGTCTTGTCTCTGTTTTGTTGATTAAATCCTCAACATGAAATTTTTATTGGACATGGTAAATCATGTGGAAGATGAGCAATAATTGTATTTCCAAAGATTTGAAACAATTGAGAAGTTGGACACTACTAAGAAACTTGCAGTCACAAAAAGGAAGGAGACCCAGACCTCCCAGTGTCTGAAATGAGCAGAACAACCTGTGGTTAATCCAATGCTTAAATGAACTTAGACTTTGTACTGCTGTGCAGTTTACCATTGTTCCAATAATAGGTTAACTGTGTAATTGAGGCCATGTTTATAAGGACTTTTCTTGTGCATTGTTAAACAAAAACCAGATCTTGTTCAGAGATGGAATTGGCATAGCTGAAATACCAACATTCCCTGCATAAGTTAATTTTTACATACACACGTACTTTGCCCGCCACAGTATAACACTGGGTGCAAACGCACCTGGAAAGCTGATGTTCAAGGTGACCTCCCCTCTTGGAAAAGTGAAGTGAAATACACCCAGATACGCAGTGCACAAATCAGATACGTCTGTATTGGATTTTTTTGATTAGTGACTGATTTTTCTTCATTGATTGAAAACTAGGTTCTGGTTGTTTTCCTTCTCTGGGTGTTACTGTTTATGGATGCACATATTGAAAAGACATACGGTGCTGGAAACAGGATGAGGACTTGATAATATTTTGACCTATTTTTCTGAACTTGAGAGTGAGGTAGTGATTATGCCATTTCTAAAAAAAGATAAAATAGAAGCTGCTATTCTCCCTCGGTTTGAACTAGAACTCTTAACATTTTTTATTACATTTGAGGTATTTCTAATGCATTAGAAATAACAATGAATCATAACAGTCGTCAGTCTAAAGCTCTTATGTTCTTCTTTCTCCCACAAATCACTTCTTCACCGCATAAGAAATAAAAATTCAGCAAAAGTAAGTAATAGCAAAGGTTCTATTCAAAGTGGTGAGAAATACGTGTGAATGACATCTAAGTTGTTGCACTATCTCAAGGAAGTCTGCTGTATTTTTGATGAGAAATGATTGCCATGAAATGATGGTTCTAGAAGTAACTGGCTTTTATGTTTTCTTGTGGTTTTTCCCCATGGCTAGTAAACTCTATTGATATGTAAATAGCTGTGATAAAGTGACTATTCCCTATCCTGAGAAACCTTACTACGTTGATGTTCTTAATTTACTTGATTTTTGTCCTCCATTTTTACTGTGTTCTGCCTGCCTTATTTTATGTAAATACTGTGTTATTTAAAAAGATGCACATAGTGATATTTTCTTCATGCTATCGTATCATATAAAATATTCCTGAGGTTTTATTTCACAAAGATTTCTATTCTAACACTGTAAGAGTAATTTTTAAGATTAGTCACATTGAAACCAAAGATGGATTTATGACACTACTGATTAAAAAAAAAAAAGCCTGAAGTCTATTCAGAAATGAGCAAAATTAGATACATACTAGCTAAGAAATTATTAGTTGCTCCTATTTCTAATTACTTAAAAATATGTTCTCAGCCTGATGAATTCTGAAGTCTTTGAAATCATGCAAGTATAACTGCACACCAGTGCATCCAACACTCCTGCTTTTTTAGCACTCAGATTGAAGCCACATGAAGGTGTGGGACTGTGGGATGGAACTGTGTCCTACAGACACTGTAGCAGATAACTGCAGTCCACACCCGAGGAGATTGCGGGCGAGATATATTAATGGGAATCTTAAGTGTTCCTAGAAGCTTGGTTCTGCAAAGTGTTAACGTTCTAGGGATGATCCAGATGAGAAAGTGAGTAGACCCACTCATGTCATTTTTATGTCCTTGTTCATCACTTGTGGACTGATTTAATTATTTAAAGTATGGGTTCAACTGCTTTGCTGGATTTGGGCTGTCCAGCTAAGCAAGGAAACAATCAAAATCTTTCTTCAAAATAAAAAAAAGGGGAAAAAAAAAAAAGTGGTCTTTTGTTATGCTGGTAGATATGATTATGCCTTTTAATCCGTAGAGTTCCTTTAAAGATCCTTGAAAGATATCAGTACAGAGCTTCAAAGTTTGAAAACAACACACTTGTACTACTAACTTGTGGTTAGTAGTCTGCAATATGATGCATTTTGTCCTGCTGAATATGATGATGCTTTAACATAGTTTAAAATACAAACAAATTGGAAATACAGTTTTCTGTAAAGATTTATAATACAGCCAGATCTGACTGGTAGCAATTGATATGTATTTTGCCCTTTGCACTTATCTTAATGCAGAGACATGGCAGTAAAGTCTCAGAGTTAATGCCTCTGCAAAGAAAAGGTGGATCCTGTGCCTGTTTTGTGAGCTGCAGGAAAAAACACTAGCATCTGTAACAAATATAGCAACATGCTATGCAGGACTTTGTGTGCTCCCTGCACTCATTGACCAATTTAGCATGCTTTTCTTAATTGTTATTTTTATAGTTAGTGTATTTAAAGAAAAAGAAATTATTTTTATTGAGACCAAAAACTATGATCTGAAGCTCAAACTTTCATCATCTGGGCAAATCTTGAGACATGCTGTCTTTGAATGGGGTTCTTAGATATATCAGAGTTGAAAATTTGTTTCATATCTAGGACCTGGAACATAACATGCTAACTCCTGTCAATCTAAGAGAAGTAATACTGCTTGTAACTCCTCTGTTCCCATGATATGCATATTTTGCAAGTTCCCCTTTGTAGGTTTTAGGACAGCAGATCCACGCAGCTATGGTAATTCAACTTGTAAAAGCATTCTTGATGGAGATATTTGCAATTAGGGTGCTCGAGCCTAAAGAGTGTAATATTTGAAGAAAACTCTTCTTGGCCAAATAGTAGGAATGGTAAGATTTTCTATGATTTGCTTTAGTTAAGTGAACTCAAAGCATACATTATGAACTCTTTGTTGGTAATGTAGTGTTGTTGGATGCTTATAGGATTTGGAACCAATGAATATCCTGCACCTCTCCTATGATAAAGACTCCACCCGGCAAGAAAAGGGTTTGCAACCGAGTGTGCCAGCATGCTAATGTGTGTTGTTTGTTTTGGGAGTTGCTGGATGATACTGTTCTATTAATGTTTTGTGCTTGTATATTCTGTAACTGTGCGTGTGTACACACAATATATGACATGGACTTCTTTTGATGCAACTTACTGGTTATAGAATTTAATGGACAGGTTCCCTAAACAAAGGCATCTAGTATTTTAGTGGAAATAATTAAACTTAAACATAAACACCTCCAATCTCTAATCTAATGTGTTTTTTTAAAGGCGTGGTTTTGTTTTTTTTTTAAAGAAAAGCAACACTCAAATGTTGATTGCTTAAAATATTTTATGCATGGGTTAAATGATTTTTTTTATTATTAATACTCCAATATATCTGATTTCATGTTACAAGACAGAAATACAATTTTCACTGTTCTTTCACAGTGACACATTTACAGCTTGTGTGTGTTAAATTTTGCATGTAGTTGCATCATAATAAGGCTTTGTCTTGTGTTTCACAACATTTTACTAAACAACTCATACTGTTGTTGAATATGTCTTGTTATGAGGACTATAAAAGCATCCTGGACACTGTGTTATTACCATTGGATTAACATCTTAAATTAATGAATTCCAGTAAATTATTAGTGCTTAGATGATCTCTATATTCATTCTAGATTAATTCTTTACTATCCATAGATTTACTGTGTTTGAAACATTAATTGTGTTGAGACTCCCATACATGATAGTGCCGAAATGGGGAGTTGGGGAGCACAACTCCTTGATTTAAGAATGTCATAGTATAGCTGTTCAATGCAGAAGCAAGGATATGTTTGGTATAAGTTGGACAGAGTAATTGTTGTCAAAGCAATGTTAAAAAAGAAATGAAGGACTACTGTGGGATCAGAAGTATTCAAGGAGAAAGTCAAAGACAATAGGAAGAAGGGTCAAAGTATCAACCTGTTGAACAACCTTCCCTAAATGTGTGTGAATTCAGATGGCAATTTGGAAGCCTGTGATAAAAAATAGTGAACTCCTTCAGAAAAATCTTTGTTTCTAGTGAGCTAAAAAATGCTTTAGAAGCAGAAATCATATTCACTTTTTTGATTCAGCTATGCCTGAGATCTCTAAAAGTTTACATTTAGAAGAAAAACTGCCTCCACTAGTAATGGCTTCTAAAAATGTTAAAAGCCGAGGCTTGAAACTTGGCAGGGAGGTTTAAGAAGTTTGTTCCTGTGTCGTGGTTGGGCATTCTGCTAATTTAATGAAAAAAAAAGGCAAAAAAAACCCCAAACCAAACCACTCACATTTCTTGTTGTGAACGCTCTAATTTTAAACGTGCTCAGCAGACACATGGTCTCCATGTGCAGGGTGCGTTCTGTAGCCTCACAACCCCAGGGACTGATCAGCACTGAAAGCAGAGGCTGTTCCTCCTCTGCTTCTCCTGGAAGCATCTAGGCCCTGGGGAAGGAGGTGGTGAAGGCTGCAGGAAAGTGACGGACAGTAGGTAGGAAAACAAACAACAACAACAAAAAAGTACAAGGAAGGAGAACAAGGGATGAGTGATCAGGAGAAGGAGAAAAGGAGAAAGGGGCAGCAGCAAGGTGGAAGCAGTGTGGAGAAAGAAGTTATAACCAAAGAAGAAGAGGGATAAAAGCTGGCTAGGAGCTGAAAAGGAAGGATTGTTAAAAAAGATGGCTGGAAGTAGCTTGAAAAGATGCAGGCAATGAGGATAGCAGATAAGAAGGATTTGAAATTAATGAGATGGAAAGCAAAGGTCTGTCACTGTCAGGACACCTAAAATAAACTGGACTTGTATATGCTATTTCTATATCTTCATACTGCTTTCTTGTCAAGCAAAATCATCCATGAGATTCTCTGGCAAGGTGGATATTTCTATTTATCTTTTAAAGTAGATCTGTGTAGGGTACGTGTCTTCTACATTTACAAATTCCTACTTGTTTATAGTCACCTACTCAGACAGTTCACCTTGCTAATGTTTGATAGGGGAGGACTGGCTGATGATTCTCCAGGAATAATGTTCTCTTCTATATATGAAAGAGTGAAAAATTACAGGAAATTACATACAAAAATGTGTTAATGCTGCAAAGTGAAGTACTTGGGCTATAATTATGACTGGCTATACTACATTAGTTAAGTCATTTAACTGCTATGATACACTATCAACTTTTCATGTGGTCATGGGCCATTTTTCCCCTAAAAGATCTGTGTTATCTTTAGGATGAACCTTGCTCTGCCAATATCTTGGTATCGTATAGTTCGTGAAGTGAAAGAAACTCTTGTTGCTGTGTTATTTTCTCCTCACATGCCTCATTTGTTGCAAAGATCTGAAGATGTTTGGAGAATGGTGTAAGATGCTATTTTGATGTTGCTACTGAATGGCATTAGAAGAAGTGACTATGACTTTATCACATAGCTCCGACATGCAGCAGGAGGGTCCATACCAGACCTTGTAATGGAATCACTAGTTGTGTTTGCTTTGATTTCATATAAGACGTAGGATTAGGAAACTCAACTGGAGATCAGACAGAGATAAGTGTGCTTTTTTTTCTATTTAATACTTATACCTTAATTCCATGTATAAGATGGGGATAATAATACTACTTACCTCATAGAAATGTTAGAGAAATCTTCATTTTTGCTCTTTCTTTGAATTCTTCAGAGCATACAGTAGCACTGTTGAGAAAATGAATTGTTGACTGCAGACTTTAAATGATGTGCAGTGAATTGTGTATGTGGCTGTAGATAGAATGAAGATGGTTTCTCAAAGCAGTTTTTTGGCTTCCAGTACTTACCGTGTCTTACTGCATATAAATTGCTACAATTACAGAAAATATGGTTCTTAGCAAATGTCTCTTTGCCGTATCTGGATATCCAGGATGAAGTAACTGGTCAGGTCAGAAAGTTGAGGTGATGCCCATTACTGAAATGCAACTATTCTAGATTATAGTAAGTAATTCAGAGAATGGGATATGTAGTTCCCACTGGATACAACAGAATACCATCGGCACAGGTGTTACATTTCAACCTCAGTTTGTAACCAATCACCTCAGAATGAATTGCTTGTAGTTGTCAAATGATTACTTATTGCCATATACATGTGTGCAGTTATATGTTTATAAAACTGTTTACGTGTATGTAGTGTAGTTAGGCAGGAGCTGCAGTAGTCAGAATGTAAATGTGAATTTAAATTACAGTACAGTGAGAATGTAAATGAGAATTATGAGGACTTCTACAGATTTTCTGGTTTAGTGGAATACTTACTTTAAATAAGGAAAGAAGTAATTTTGACACTGTGTAGTGCCTTTGAAAGAGTTTTTGCCATCTCTCCTATCTGATCTTTAAGTGGTTCAAAAATATTAACTCAACTTCTATAAGTAAAACTAAAAAAAGAAGTGTAAGAAATGTTTCTCTTCCTGTATTCTAGATGGAAAAAAGCGTAAGGTACCCTTTTTTTTTTTTGTAAAAGCTTAGGAGGCAGCCTTTTGAAAATGACTGTAAATATCTAGTTCTTTCTTTTCTTGTGCTATTCCAAAATATCTCAAAATAAGTACTAAAGAAATTAAGGCACTTAAAAGTGCTTCTTGTTCCGAAAGACAATGGTCTTATTTGCTTGCTCAAAGTTATACTGAATGTTTGGGACCAAGATAGGTGTGGAAATGCAACCTTGTCTCTCTGGCTTTTGCTGTAAGTCTTGACCATTCCCTTGCGAGGTGGTAGCCCATTAAATAGCTGTGCTTTTGGGGGATAAAAAGAAAAAAAAGAAAATTTTGGTTTGAGAATCTAAATTATTTCCAGTGGGCATTGCAGTGTACAAAATGACATCTGTTTGTCTCTAATGTTCCCGAATACATATGCTGGTATAGTCCTCAGGAATGCTAACATTTTCTTGTTAGAAGCACTGTGTCACCATCTTATCAGATGACCAGATACTTGTTTTTGTGGTTGGTTATTGCCTGCACAGCCCTTCATCCTCTAACAATGATTTCACTGTGTCACATTGTTCGATGTGAAATGCATGAAATGTCTAGGTTATGTTGGGTCAGATTTGCTAAAGGACTTTGAATTTTGTTTGGGTAGAGGAGCTTTAAGCATTGACAGAAAAACATTTTACCTTTCTCAATCAAGTCCTCTTCCAATTCTATTTACAGAACTTTTTTGCACATAATATTACTTGAGCCTCTGTTTTTGTCCTTCCTTCCAAAAGGTATTCAGACGTATACATGTGTGAATTGCAGTTAAGAAATATTAGGCTCCCTTTGTATATTCCAAACCCAGTTTATTCCATTTTGATTTTGGAGAATGCCTTATTTCTTAAAATCAGGTTTTATTTCGGGGCAGTCCTAACTGGTTTAGAACCAAAGTAATAGAGTATGTTTCTGGAGTCATGAATGTAACATTTTAAAAATACTGATTACTAGTGAAGGTTAAATGTTTCATAAAATCACTGTGTTGCAGCAAGGAAGAATATTGAGAATAACTGAATGTCCAAGTCCGCATCTTTTATAGTCTTAATAACAGATGGCTGAAGGATTAAAAAATACTTATCCTAGAGCAGTGCCATTTTAGTTTTCATGCTCTGCAGTTTTCACTTCTGGAAATATATTTGGATGAGATTAGAGGAGAAGAATGCATACATCTCAAAGTGCGACAGATATTAAAAGATACCTAGTAAAAGTTACTGAGATGAGCGTTCAACTCACACAACTTGCCATGCTTTTATTCAAGTCAGTGGAGCTGGAAGTTGAAGTTGTAGAAGCTCTGCCCCAGTAGGCATTAGTTTTTAGAGATATTTAAGTCTCTGGATTCTCATTTCTGTGTCTCATATGTACAATATATGACAAAGCAATTGCTTTCTTTAACTAGACATTAAAATATCTTTTTCAGGTATGGTATTTTTTTTCTTCATGCATTTAAGTTAGGTGAGTCTTTAGACAATCAAAATGTTTATACAGCAGATGTCTTGACCATAACTCATTAAAACCAAATCAATTTTATTGTTGTCTATATTTTTCTGATTTACACAAATATTCCCAGAAGTATTTTGTGGTGTCAATTCAATCTGAAGTATAAGGTAAAAATCTTTTGATTGTTGTGGAAGTTTCTAAAACCTGAGTTTTATCCACAACGTGAGGATTTTACTGCAATAGGTATTTCTGTAGAGAAGATGGCAACACATTCATAATTCCTTTTTTCTTTTTTCTTCATTCTTCTTTTTGCCTTTCTTCTTTTTGGACTTTTGGAGAGTTGATTATGCAAACAGCCACAGGCCTATCCTCATCTATTGATTTTGGATTTTGCTTATATATTTTGCTGTACTCGCTACAGAAAATTACCAATCTGAATTGTGGGGAAAAAAGAACGAATTGCCTTGGATTGTGGTGGTATTTCTTAATGAGAAGTTCATGCTGTGTTGCAGCTGGTTCTGAAGCTTAAAAACTACAGGTCTTGTGTGGAATTCAGGCATGAAAACTTGCATATATGTGTGTATATATACAGAAGAAAAGGTTTTTTTGTTTGGTTGAGATTTTTTTTTTTATGATGAGCTGAAATCCTGAAGTTTTCTAGTTTCATATTTGCTTTAAGAGTAAATGTATAACAAATTCAGGACCAAATTTAT
>JAOXJM010000041.1:62466453-62486207 GCA_026413425.1 Tringa solitaria | reverse complement strand
CAGGACCAAATTTATAATGAGATACCTCTTTGCCAGTACAATTTTGTTATTTTTGTGATTTAAATAAGTTAAGGAAAATAGTGATCTAATGGATAGGAATTCCTTAGTTTGTGGAAAGAAAAGCATAACTCTAATATTATTAGTTTATTTTTGACATTCTACTAGTTTAGTCTTCTGGCAGAGCTCTTGATTATTTTTAAATAGTTATGAACTGCTTGCAGGTTACCAAATAGCCCAAATAATTAGTCAGTGATTTAGATTTAGAATGGTATTTTCAAAGGAGCTAAAGGATAACGAAATGGCAATTTCCTTAATCATCTGCACTCTGAGAACACTCCTCAATCCCATCCTTTTTATTCCAGTAAAAGTCCACTGCAAGCCAAAGAAAACCAGGTTTTATCTGAGTCAAGATTTAGAGATGTGGATGATTAGGTTCCATTCATCACGAAGATCTTTAAAATAGCTTTTATTTAGAAATGTTTTCTGTCTTCATTTTGCTTTTCCAGTTCTCCACAAGCAGCCAAGAGAAGTATGCCTTTGTTTGCTGGAACTCGGAAGGATTGCAGCAAGGTAGGTGAAAATATTTAAAGAATGCAGAAATATTTACATTCTTGACAGCAGTGGCTATTGAGAGACTTACCAAATCAGCACATCTCAAGATAACTTTTACGCTCATTAGGTTCAAGGAGAATGCTTGGCTTGATGTCACTCAAGAATATCTTGTGGGCAGTTGCTAACAAATACAATAAAATCTCTGTACTGTCACCTCAATGGAGGTATTTGTTGGCTATCCTCATGTTAGGAAGGGGAAAGAGTTGATAATTTTTTTTCTAAATTAAGGTTTTAGCTGTTTCTCCTTCTAACAGTCAGATCTCTCTATAAACAACTGAGATTTTATTAACTTTACTGATAATAAATTGATCTTCACATGACATAAATCTGATGGAAGCAGTACTGACTTTTAACTTACTTATTTAAATAAACTTAGCTCTCATTTTCACCAACAGAATCAATGCAAGAATTGAGTTAACAGTCTGTATTCTTTGTCAGATGATTCTAGAGAGGCTGGACCTTCAATACATTGGAGCATTATCTTTGATGTCAAGACAACAGTGACTTTTGCTAGGCAATCAAAATGACAGTAATTAGAATATGATTTTTTCCCCCTTTTTGGAGATGAGATTTAACCAGCCTAGCATATAAGATTTGCTACAAAATATATGAACAGCAGTGCTGCTGCCCTGTCTTGCATGTAAATTGCAGTTGCATTCATCCATATGTATCAAACTGGAGTGCCTTGCTATTCAAATAGTTTCATTAATTTCAGAAGAATTCCTTGTGCTTACAATCAATGTGGAGACTCCTGTTTATCCCTAGACTAAGAACTAGCATTTTCATGTCACAATTGCACTATGGATATTCATATTTTGTGAATGCAGCTCACTTGGGAAGCTGCTTGACTAGGAATTTGCCTCTTGATCAAGCTTCAGGAAACCACTTGCTGTCAGTGGAAGCTTGCAAAGGAATAGTGTTGGCTAGAAAAGGAGCTGTTTTCCAGTTTGCAGGATTTTTCTTATCTCTAAAACGTGGATTCAGTCCAACATGGCAAAATAAAAAAAAGTATTTAACTTTCCATGAATAAGAAAGTATTCTGATCTGTAGGTGCTCAATGAAATTGATTTTCACAATTTGCCTGAGCAAACAAACTTTGCTTTCATGGTCCCCAGATTGGGAGGACAGACCTTCCAGCATCCAAAGACCCTGTGCCCAGGGCGTAGCTGTCAGGAATGTCTGTCTCAGCTTGATTACTTGACAGTACCCAGCTTCATCAGGGAATGCAGTGTTGGATTCTGCTACAGCTGATTGAGTTATATTAATCTCATTTTCCAATGAGATTTGATTTCTCAACAGATCAACATCGGAATTAAGAAAGAATCTTATTCTTCATATTGGTCTTTTTTCTTAAGCTTCCATGTCTCAGATGTTCTCTGTACCAAATGAAAACAAATACTGAAACAATAAATGAACTGTGTTTTCATTTATTATTTTAAAGGTAAAAGGATACACATATTTTTTTCTATTTATAATACATGTATATTACCAAGTATCAGTAATGTATTTTATATATTATATTTATGTTACAGTATTTTATTTTTGTTTATACCTTAGGGGTCAAATAACGTATGTTTGTCTACTTGTTCATGCTCTAATATCTCTTTGAAATAAACAAAAACCCATTTATAATCTTGTACCTTTCCAAGGTGTTCAAAAACCCTTGAAGCGAAACATCAGGTTAATATAATTGAAAAGCAAATACACGATGCTGTATTTGCCTGAGATGCGGTACACTAGAACTATATGGAAAAGGAGAATATATAGCTGCCTCCACTAAGCGTAGGAAAGAGCACATCAAACTAACATTGTTGTTGCCCTGTTTTAAACAGGAGGTAAATCCAATGTACGCTTGCTTTGTAAAGCAAACTGGGTCTGTTGACAGTCCTAGGGGTCTGCTTCCCACAACAGAAGCTGCAGAGATCTTTGTAAAGATACCTCAATATGTTTTTAAAGAATGAAAAGAGTAAGAGACACTGGATAACTTCTTACTTTTCTTTTCCTTTTCCATTTTAGAAGCAGAAGGGTATGTTCAAAATGGTTTATTTGTCACAAGCAGCCAACTCCTGGCCCTCTTTGCCCAGCTAGATTAGTCTTCAGGGTCTGTAGCTCCCATAAATCAACCTAGATCTGTCTTCCTAATGAAAATAGGTTTGGGATTGAGGCACAAGTGAGTGGGAAAGGGTTTTGTTTGAGGCAGAGATAGAATTGAGCTCTGTTCTGCTAAACTTGAACCCATTCAGCAGATACTCGGTAGATGAGGGGAGACAGTTGATAATTTATCTGTGCTTTAGCAGTGCTTTTAGCATATTGTGTCATAGTGTTCTTTTAGCCAAATTAGAGAGAGATGGAATGGATGAACGGAACAGTGAGTGGAAAACTGGTGTGATCATTTGGCTCAAAGAATAGCATTTCAAAGGTCAGGTAATAATAAAAATAGAATAACCTGATAAACTATTCTGGATTTCAGTTGTTCAGGTGATCTGTGAAATTTCTGCCCTTGTGTGCACCGGCAGATACCATGTGGGCAGAGTGAGAACATTTATGAGTGAGGGAAGCGTCCTAGAGGATGAAATTGGATGTTGACAATACACAGGTCTATTGCAGTGGCTTGCACAGGTCCAACATTCTCCCAAAGTATTCTAAAGTCAGAATGAATCATTTTAAATGAAGTGATGCGAGAACAGAATTGATCACTGGTGTAATCTGTATAATCTTCGTAATCAAAACTTCATGGAAAATGTAATTATTTTCAAATAGATGTATACATGCTGTCTCTGTGTGTGTTTAAAGAGAGATTATACAATGGAAAACAGCTAAATTATCTCTTCTGCAGAAAGAATGAAGTTCTTGGGTAACTATTAAGCTCGGGGGGGGTTAAACAACCCTCACAGGTCTTTAAAAATTACTGTTGAATGATTTGAAGGTCTTTCTGCTATTGTATTCAATTTTTCCTTGGTAGAAATGGGAAGTGGTGCTCTAAGAAGCCTATTGGAGATCATGTTACAGTCCAATGCTGCTTCATTTGTAGCTATGAGAAGGCAGGCTAGAAATAAGCAGAAAAGGAAATTCCCAGCATACCTTCCAGACTAGAATTTGCACCTCTACCCCTCCCAGAAAAAGATGTGTTTTTTACCATTTCAGCTTTTCAGCAACTTAGCTTCAGGTCGATAAGATATGTGGAAAAAACTTGTTATATGTTTGTTCATTTGTTTTATTTTTTAACTTGTCACCAGAGGAATTCAAAATACTGGAAATACAGAGAACTTCAAAAGTCTGTCACAATGACAAAAATTGGAGATTATGAAAAGCAGCGGAAGCAAAGAGGGAGCATTGCTTAGAGTGGAAGAGTTTTATTTGATGAGTAAGGCTGCGTGCAGGTGTAGGCTTAGAGCCCAGTGGGAATTTAATGATTTACAGCCTGTCGGCATCTGCAGACAGACGGGAAGTAAATGGATTGTATGTAAGTGCTTGCTTCAACATTGGATGACTTTTCATTAGGCAGACTGCACCAGTTAGAAGCCAATACAAGCAGAGATTTGGTTCTTGGTTTTCTTTAAATTAATTTTCTAGGCAGTAGTGTGACTAAATTTAAAGTTGTTGTAAGAATACAAAAGATAGTATACGTGCTTATGCCCTCTCTCTGTACGCTTTTAACATTATTATGGTATTTAGCTTAGATTTTCATAATGTATTTGTTACTGCTCAATATTTTAGTATCCAGATCTTGGCCTAGAAAAGTCAGCATAGCTCTGCATCTGGGCTATGGACTTTTCTACTACAAAAGAAAATATGGTTTCATTTATGCAAGTAGTTTGCTATGAGAAGCTTACCTGGCATGATAACGTTTCCAAGCTGAAGTCTTTCTCTGAAAAAGGAAATCTTTCTCTTTTTCTGGGTTTTGTTCAGCGTTGGCAAAGAAAAAAAAACGGAGGGGAATTATCAGTGATCAGGAAAATGGGATGGGCTTTTATGCTTCTGACATCTGTCCAAGTTCTGCTGCTTTCTGGGAGATACTGCCTTAATCACTTGCCATAAAGCTTTAAAAGCAGTCATTGTTTTAAAGAGCATCACTCTCCAAGTTCTCTGTTTGACGCTCTCCTTGTCAAAGTTGCGCGTATTTTGTTTTAGTTGGAGCTACACCTGTTTTGCCACTGGAAACAGAGATCTGAAGTTGGATGTCAAAAATTGGTTAGAAAAAGCATTAGCCACTTCTGAAAAAATATTGGCTACGTTTCAATTTATTTATCTATAAATTCAGTGCAGTAGTTGAGACCAGGATAACCTTTAATCCCTTTTCATCTGGATTTCTTTGAAAAATACTAACACAAACCAAAAATTGTCATGTTATTTGAAAGGATGTTATTTAGAAAAAAAAAAAATAAAAAAAATGTGTTGAACTTGAGTCTGTCCTGCATGGTATAGCAATTTTTGAGGCCTAGTGTTGTTCATGTGTTAGTCATTCACCAACATATACGTTATCAGACAGAGAAGTTGAAAAAAACCTCTATTTCCTGCAAGTTTCATCCACTGAGAGATTCCATCTAAATTCATTTTTTGTATTAATTTGGAATGATGGCATTTATGATTGATGTATTTAATACGTGTTTCCTAATGTATGTAGCATTCCATTATTGTATAAATACAGAAATTATAAATTCTTGCCACTCTTGTTTTAAAACGTGTAATACTGTATAAGGACTATAATTTGTTTGCGTGTTTCCAAAAGGTTTGGGGTGGAGCCTCCTGGATTAATAAAGCTGGAAAAAGAAATTGAACAAGAGGAAACACTTTCAGCCCCCCTCCCGTCTCCTTCACCGTCACCAACAAAGTCTCCTGGGAAAAAGAGCACAGGGAAACTGTTGGATGATGCTGTAAGTTGAGGGAGGAAGGTTTTTCCTGTCTGACCCATTCTGGTATGCACTTAACTTGCAAAGCACACAGAAGCCCGAGTTTAACATCTGACTGTATTCTAAAGATTTGCAGACTGATAGAGTTAATTTATTTTTGACCACAATTATTTATGCCTGAAGTTTGGAAAAAACGTCTCGCTTTGTAGGAGATCCGCAGTTTAGCCCAGCTTTGTGCTTAGGGCCAAGTTCCCTTCTTATTACTGTGCTTTCTTTTTCTGTTTGCTTTTTATTCATCAGCTCCCACTTAGTGTTTTGTCTGAGAAAGGACTGAGTCAGGACTAGGAGATTTGGCCCATAATGGCTTGTAGAGATTGTTAACAAACACTTATAAGTTATCTCAGCCTAATTTTTATGCTGCTGTTTTGCATGTTTATCGTGTAGTAAAAAAGCAAGCGTTTTCTCCTCATTATTAGAAAGAAAGAATCTTGCTTTGAATTTCATTAAACTCTTTGCACTGTACTGTAGTGTTCATTTCTCTGTTGCAAACCCTAGAGGGGTTCATTTGAAACAGCTGGAATCAGATGAAAAGGACACATTTTGAGATGCTGAAGAGGTTAAACTTGAAAAGTACAAATATATTCTATAAAAAGAAGGAGTTACTATAGTAACCGCTATATTACAAGGTAGATGTGCCACCTGGGAGTTACAAAGTACTTCTTGAAAAATCCATGTGCCACTTTTTTTGTTAGAAAGAGCAGATGGAATATAATGCTCATTTATTTTATTGAAATTCTTTGTACTGTTTGATGCAAATAATTGCATTTAAGGTTTTTTTTACATTTTTTATTTCTTTCCTAGCTTTGCAAAGCCACTCATTTATGTTTTCAACAGAATTAAGAAAGAACAGTGATGTGTGGAAGGAGGGTGGTGATTGCGTATCTTATAGGAACAGAGGAGAGAGTATGAAGGTTGTCTCCAACCACCTCCTTTAATTTAGAAAGTAGTAGGGATAGAATCAGAATGGAATTCATCCAGCTAGATTCCTGACCCACACTGCCCCAGACACTCACACCATAAAATAGCAGCAGTGCTCATATAGTCCAGACACAAAATAAAATAGGATATAATTCTTCCCTCTGCTTCCTTATTTGATTTCCAAATTCCACTCCATAATAGTTCTGTGTCCTTTGGGATAGTAAGGTAATGGAAGCCTTCAATAGCAGGATCAGCAGTGAAGGTCTCATTATCCTGTTTTACACCAGTATAAATCTGTTGGCTTTCATTCTCCACAGAACTATGAGGGCTCTGTTTTGCTTACACAGTTCAAAACAACCTTGAAACTGTAATGTCCATCTACTCTGGGTTTTTGCTTGCTGAGATGAACCCTAGTAGATGCGGCTGTTTAGGTATAGTGCACACTGTCCTTTTTCAGCTTTGAATTCCAGAATGTCTCCAGAGGTGATAACAGCCGTAGGTTATTATGTCAGAAATCACTGATTATTGGGCAACGTTGGCCATCGCCAAATAGTCCTGTAAACGTAATCCCAGCCTTGGTACCACGTTCCAAGAATGCACCTTTTGCATCCTCAGCAACCTGCACTTGGATTTAAGTTATCTACCACTGACTTCATATAAGTTATTCCTATTTTACACTAACTATCTAAATAGTTTGATTCTCCAGAAATGGAGGCTAACACTCATAACAAATAATGGAATAATTGGAATAAATGGAAAATGGAATAAATCTTAAAATAATTCAGTGATTGTACACTCAAACTAAGGACAACTTGTCTGATACACACAAAAAATGCATCTTAAATAAAATATATGTAGAGTTCCTCTGATAAGTGCTATTTTAAAATGAAATTTTTCACAAAAATATCATTCCCTTATTAAAAAAAAAACACAATAATTATAAAAAATTATTCCATGTAGTAAAAAAGTTATTCAGATAACAACATTGAACAATTTCAGAAATAATTAAGAAGCCTTTAAATTGGTCAACAGGGGTAATTTCAAAAGCATTTTTGCTCCCCATTCTAGAATAGAAACATGATATGGTTAACTTTTAATTTATTTCTAGTTTATTTAACATGCTATACCTTTTTTCTAAAAGTAGATCTGAAAAAAATTGTTGTTCTTCAGGAGCCTTCCTTGTTCATTTATTGAAGATAACCAAAACACCTATCAGTGCCATGGCTTTGCCTTATTTGTTTGGATTTTTTTCTGAAACAGTTTAAGACTGATTTGTTAGTTATTCTGAGAATATTCTTTCCCAGTTGTTCCTCAAACCATTTTTACAGGCTTTGGTTTACAAACTGGATTTGAAATATCAAAATTTTGGAATCTTGTTTGAAGTGGACAAAACCTCTAGGAAGTTCCCCCAGCGTTTTGCTTTGTTGACATACTAGGTCAGCATTCATCCAAAAAAAGTGGCAATGATAAAGTAGAGTACTATTGAGGCCCCTTTAAGTTACCCTTGATTGCACTGATTCCCTCAGGTGGAGATCATCAAAGGGTAGTTAGCAATACTGGGGAGCATCTTGGCATGGATTTGTGATTATGTCACAGTATTCTCTGTATATTTTTTTTAAGGTGCAAGCACACTATTTGAAAATGCCAAGTGAAGGTATTGGGAGGAGCCTTTTATTGATAAGCAAGATGTTTCTGTATTTATTTAGAAGAGAAAATACATCATTATGACATCTTCATTATGCCTGTCAGTTATATTAGCACTTTGACAGTAGAGCTGATTCACTATAAAATGCTGAGAACACATCTACAAAAGTTTGATGCTGAACTCAAATTAACAAACTGTTTGACTTGAGTTAAACAGTGCAAATTTTATGTTGAACTACGTGACGCTTGTCTCTATTTTTACCTCATCATAGATGTAAAGTTGTCCTTGACATTGGAAACACCATCGTCTGGGATTACAGAAATATTAATGAAGAATATCAATGAAGACTTAGATTAGTGATACTGTGTTATGGCAAATGTCTTCCTGGATTTTTTGCTACACGTGGTTTTTTTAAACAGTTTGTATTATTAATTTCCATGTTTTTCAGGTAAAACACATTTCTGAAGATCCACCTTGTAAATGTCCTAACAAGTTCTGTGTGGAGCGTCTTTCACAAGGAAGATACAGAGTTGGAGAGAAGATCCTCTTTATTAGGGTAAAGGTTTTATTTTTTATTTTGTAGTGAATTGCTAGTATATGCTACCTTCCAGTTTGCAAATGTTATCACTGATTAACAGGAGAAAATATTTTCTTATTAACCAGCATGTTTTTGTGATTCTTTTGGGGAATAAACTACAGTAGGTTAACCGACTCAAGGGATTACTAGCACGTGGTAGATCCTTCTACCTTTAGGTCGTCGAATTTGCTCTGTCTTGATCAATGGCAACCAAAAGTCTTCACAAACAGACATGATGATTTCCTCTCAGTTCAGCTTGAAAGAACATCCACTTCATTGAAACAGCCATTCTTCCACTTTCCTTTGACTGGTAGGTCAGGAAACAGATCAAAGACTTCATGATCATTGAATTGCCAAGTCATGACTAAGACATATTGCTAAAGAAGAGTGAGCAAAACATTAATGTCCACAGTACCTCATTTGATCAACAGATATTTCCAAACCCAGTGCTATATTTTAGATTTTTTTATGTAGTGCATTAACTCCCATAGCACAGTTAATCCTTAATATAAATATTTGCTAGTATCTGGCTGAATTTAGCACAAGTATACTATCCAAACTTAATTTTGATCCACTTAATCGTCTCTATATATGCTTATGGTAATAATAATTAAAATATGCTAATCATAGTAGTCTGTACTAATGGGTTAAGAATCTGATTCATGCTCTGCTTTTTTCCATTTTCCTCTCCACATGTACTATCCTTGAGTAATGGATAGCTCTTGCTCTCAAATAACTGTTATCCCTATTTTGCTAAAGGTATACAACTGCGACCTGATAAAACTGAGGATTTAGCACTTGTGAGAATAAAAGAAGTCAGAGGGATTCCTTCTCATCTGTAGAAGTCAAGTTCCTAGTTCAACAAAACACCAGAGTGCTCGCTCTGTCATAAACTTATGCTTAACTTACAACGAAGCCAAATTTAGATAAGGATTTAGGTTTTCTCATGAGTATAAGGTTGAGAACATGTTTAAGCATTGTGTTGAATAAGGATTGAGAACTCTCAATTAATTCAGTAATAGCTCAGAAAGAAGAAGAAATACAGGATTTGTCACAGATAGTTTGAGATTTAACCATGCTAGTTTAAAGGATTAATAGTTTTTCTGCTTCATAGCCAGTGAGACTTTTAAATTCTGCAGTGTTTTTATGTACTAGCTTTATTACTAGCTTCAAACAACTTTGAAAAAGGTAATGTTCATTAACCAAAGATCCCAGTAATCTGGCACAGTTCAACACTTCAGTTTTCTTCCTTTTGATTTTAATTTCAAATAACAATATCAAAGTATTTTTAATCTCCTGGTTTTGATAAACTAAGTTTTTCTGCCAGAATGGTGAGTGTCAAATTCCCTTTTGCTGGCTTCTTTATTGTGCAATCTAGTCCAAGTCAGATTTCATTCCAAGTTTGCAAACAAAACACCCTTTTCATATCACGCTACTGCATTCCAAGTTGAATTGTTCCAAAAAATAACGGATTTAGACATTAAACTGCAATATTAGAGATCATTCCTACAACACTTGCTATGAACTTCAGAGGGAGCAAGCCCATATTCCTAGGTTTTAAAATCAGTTGTCTTTGGTTTTGGTTAGTTTGAACCTCATTTTGGAATGCTTCACTGGATCAAAGTTTTTACTTTTCATTCTATACGCTCTTATTGTGTACATAAGTAGATTTATTAGCCTTTCTTTGAAATCCTTTGGACATCCTTTCTCATGTGTTATGAGAAAACACATTTGAGATGCATAGCTGACTTAATTTTGGTGATATTTGGCACCCTATTTGATACCACTGAGATAGTTCCACCTATGTTATATGTTTTTTACACAGCATGACACAGCCAGATATATACCACTTGTTTATAACCCAACGTGTTCCAGTTGAATTGAGATTGAAAGTTTTATTGTTTTGAGTTGGCTTAATATACCCATTGCTGTCTCTATTGGCTTTCTCCAGTAACCTGTATAGGACGTAAAACCTATCTAGTTTCAGTAATGTTACAAATATGCCATGTGATAGAACATTGCAAGTGCTAAGTTTAAATTGGAGTTAACAGCTGTTAATTGATGGTTAAGATTTTTTTTTTCAGAAAATAGTTCATTGTATTATATGCACAACAAATTTGTTTTATTCTAGTTCTACAAGTTCTGTTAAAAAAAAAAAAGGAAGAAGAAGTGTCCAAGTCCCTCTTTTTCTTAATTTATGTATGTATATGAAACAAGAGAAAAAGGAATGGCAAAGAGAAATAAAATGTGGCAGATCATAGAATTAATACAAAAATTCACACGTGTTAATCTGAAGTAATTTTAAGGAAAAAGACACACTTTGGAACATGTAGCAAAATGCAAGGGGGTAGTCCTTCAAAATTTCTTTTGTATCATAGCAACTTCTTAAGGTAATGGTCCCATTAAAATTACTTCAATGAAGATTTATTTTTTTTTAACATGGTAAAATGTTTAAATTTGAGATGAGAACAAACCATGGATATCCACGAAGTAATGGAAATGATGAAAATCCATGTAAATATTAAGATACTTAATTCTGATGGTAAAAATCTGTTGTCACAAAAGTAGCTCTTTTTGAATGAAGAAGTTTTGTAAAGCATAAACTGAATATGATTACCATAATGCTGTGGTAGCTTAGGAGATGAAAAATTATTTTCAGTACAAATGTATCTGCTTGGGAATTCTTTTTCCTTCCTGCCCTATAGGAACGAGAGAGTCTAAATTCCACGTACGCAAAAATGATGGAAGACTTGTTTTACAATAACAGGTTATGTTACTAACTTGAAGGAAATGAAATTACTAGTTTATTTATAGCTGAAACATTGGTTTAGAATTAGCATGATCTTTATATGTGTGCCATATACATTCAGTTATTTGCCTATCCACTCTTAGCTCATACCGTTATGCCACAAAGTGGTTGAGGGAGCAAGCCATAATCTTTCAAAGTAGAACTGAATTAATAAGGCTGTTTTTAAAAATAAATATGAAGTCATGAAAACTTACCTTGCACAAATGCATAAAACTTGGGAAAAAAAGAGTCACAGGGTTTGAAGTGCTTACTTCTTGCAGAAGGCAGAGATTTTTATAGTAAGAAATGTCAGTCAGGCCTTAAAAAAAGGTATTTTTTTAACAATTTTGGTGGCAAATATTCTTATTTCAACTTACCTTGTATTATTACATTGTATATACAGAAGGACATACACTTTCCACAAATTAGCAAGCTTCTCTCAGAAAGATCTGTCCTGTTGGTCTGTCACCATAATGACATTCAAACCATTGGGTTCTGCACAGTGGAAAAATTATTTCTTTGTGCAGCTGGAGTCAGATTAGATGACATAAGGGATCCTGAATTTAAAACCTGTAATTTTTCCTATAACTTACAGGTGTTCTCTGCCTTGCAGATGAGATAAGCATGTGGTTGCTCTTGCACTTTTTGACCTTGGACTTTTAATCATTAATATCACTGAGCATTATTTTGCTGTGCTAATAATAAAATGTTTGTTTAATATTAACTTCCTCTAAATCCTAGGAAATGAAAGGCATTTTTTGCCTGCTACAGCACCTGTGTAGAAACTTTATTTTGGGATTCACTATCAAAATGTGTGTGTGTGTATATGTGTGTGTCATACATGTGCGTATAGACACTTTGCAGACAATCGGTGTATGATATTACCTTTTTCTGCTGATAAAAATATACTTGTGTGTAAATATGGAAGCATGTTTTACTCCAGACCATCCAGGTAGTAGTGATATACTGCCTAAGAACTGGCAATAAGGGAAAATGGAAAGCAGACCAATCATACAGTTCTCAAGACTCAAATGTCTTGTTCTGCTTTTCCGATCCAGATGTGTGTCATACTCATACCCTTTGCTTGGTGTGCTTCTGTGTTTTTCGTTTTTAATTCAGCATCATTTACTTGGCTTTTATTGTCTTCCTTATTCCAAGATTTTTAACAGTTCTGCTTTTCCCGGGTCCGTTCACTTCTAGTCCACAAAATAGTTTACTTTTTTAGCCCTGAAATTCTTTCCTTAGAGCTTTATCCACATCAAATACCTGTCAGGGATGTTTAAAATGCCAAAAACATAGACAGGAGTTTTGAATTAATTCCGAAGTACGTGCAGCGGGATGCCTGAGAGTCATCTTGCAAGTGAATTCTGAAAACACATCGTGGACCTCAGGACAGTGGCTGTCATCGGCTGCTTCTTTGGGCTTCTAAACTTGGTCTCCTCATAGACAAACAGGCTAATTCTCAGCTCTGGACTGCAAAAGACCCAGGGAAAGGCATGTCTTATGTCCAGACCAATTTATGTCCCAGGTGTAAAGTGTTTTTGGAGACCTTCCAGCAGTGGTGGGGGCTGGACACTTTTTTTACTATGTGTCAATTCCTCTCCAACTGCTTTATGCTCACAGAGTAGTTGGCACGTTTCAGTCTTACTTGTGCTAGTGAAGGTGGAATTCTTCCCAACCTTCTCAGGTTTTGGTTTTTGTTCTAAAAAAAAAAAAGTCTTTAAAAAGCCAGTAAACTTCAGTCCACAGGACTCAAAAGCTCTTGGACAAACAGTGATACTGAATATGGCAGTGGGTGAATGGAGACCAGTGCTACCTGTAGGATGCTCAGACAATCTGTTTTCTTCTTTACTCTGCCATTCATCTGTTGAGCGACATTAGGCAGACCCCTGCCCTCCCCCAGCTGAAGCTGCAGCTTGCTTGTTCTCAGTGTTACACTTTCCCTCCTGCTTCTACCTTTTTTTCTTTATTTTTTTCCCCCCGTTCCTGCCTTAGGGCTTCCTTATTCAGGCCTAGCAGCCTTCGTTGAGCGAGAAGCCCGTGGACATCTCTCTGTTTACTTTATACTTGACGATGCTGTGTTTGTGCTGAACACAAGAGCGGCTACAGTTCCACTACCTGGTTCTGTGAAGACTTGACATTTCTAGTTAAATGGTTGACAGATTTTTCACTGAGGTTTAGCCAAATCCATAAAGTACTAGGAATCAAATATTCCCCCCCATCTTGATTTAATTTCCTATTTTTTTTCCTCCACTTGCTTCTTTTGCATGGGCATCCATGTTAATTTAGTGGCTTGAACTTGTGTGTGTTGAGGATAGTTTGGAACGCATATTGTGAGCAAAGAAGCTTTGAAAGGATTCATTGTTAACTTCACAAAAAAGCTGTGTAAGTCAAATTCTTAGATGCTAATTTAATGAAAAAGCGATAGCGTTACCCCTTTTTTACTTTCATTCTAATGGTGTTCTCATTTGTCTTGGTTGAAAATGTTTTGACAGAACGTATTGCCCATGCAATACTCTGGTTGAGTGGAACTGACAGGCTAGGCAGTAGCTTAGCAGTTTTTCTCACTAGCTTAGACCTGTTTGCTTTAGTGACCTTCTCCTGTGGACAACTACGTATTGTGTCATCTTTAATTCCCAGTGGCTCCCTCTATGCAATATTGCTAAACGAGAAGTCCACTTGAGTGGGCTTGAAAAATCTTTAGCAAATTATAGGGTGCTTTTTTAGGATGTAACGCATCTTCAAGAAGTGTCACACTCTAGTTCTTAAAATGACTAATACATCTGCAGTAATTTCCTGCCAAGGTATTTGTAATTTAGGCTCCTAGAATCCCAAGTTATAACAATATAGGCTTCCCTGTATTTGGAGGAAAGAGAAATCTCCCCTGGGAGGTGGCTCAGAACAGGAGGGCAGGGTAGGGTATTCTGAAGCTGTACACAAGATATCTTTAAAAGCACCACCCAAAAATTCAACTGACTTCCTCAGCAATGTGATTCAGGCTTAGCAAGCCTTTGGTGTGTGCTTAATGCAGCCGGTTCTTGCAAGAGCTGAGGACTGCAAAGTGAGACTTCCCTGGGTGACAATTTGCTCTCTGTCAGGCACGTGCCAAGGTAAAATCGCCCCGCACCCCGGTGTCGGCAGTGTTTTCTCTTTGGTAACTAATTCCACAAAAAAATTCTCAATACTTCACAGGTAAATAAAGATGAATAAAAATTCTAGATGAATATGTTACGTATTATAGAGCTCGCTATTTCAGGCTCCCCCCCCAAATGCTGAGAATAAAAGTAGACTAAATGATGTGACTCTGCTCCTTTTTCCTCTCCCCTCCCTCCCCCCCTTTTCTTTTCTTGCTCCTCTGACTCCTTTTATATGAAAAGTACTGGATGAGCATCTGCATATCCATGAGCACAGATAGACTGCTAATCCACTCCACCATTAGGCTACAGACAAAAATTACTTTGCAAAATGAAAAAGCCTTTATTATTGAGAACTACAGAATGAGTCCCATAGAATTATACTGGAAATTAATAGGGGAAAGTATTCCCTTTCTGTTCAGTTATTTTCTTGTTGTGGTTCTTTTCATGGATTAATAATTTTTTAAGAATCCATTTTACACTTCCGAGACATTAATAGATTTTTACATTAAAGATGAGACAGCAGTTAAAGCTCGCATTTTGGAACATGTAAGCCTGATGCATTAGAACTAGAAATGCAGCTATTTGTGGTGTTGCTCTTTAAGGAGGATAACACAAAGCTTTACATTTTCTTGTTTAAACTTCTTCCTGGTGAGGTGAAGAGGTCTTTGTAATGTAAATAATATTTGACACAGTCAAGGTGAGCACATCTATCTTTTATAGGATAATGCTGCAATATTTTATGGGGTGAATTAAAATCTATATTCTCCCCTGTAGCTTTAGATAATCCGTATACAATGCTAATGAAAAAGAAAAACCAACACTGATTCTTTGTTGTGATATACTTTGTATACAGTATACATTTACACTATCGACATAACTCCTGCTACCATCTGGAGAAATGGCAATAAATGTTTTGGTGGTGTCAGTAAATGGAAGTTTCTGCGCTGTTCATCAGAGATTCTCACTGAACGTTTAGGATTCAGGCATAAAAGTACATCGATTATCTGTTGCAGTATTCCTTAGCTTTAGGGTAATATTATTAAAGAACTTGCAGCTTACATGAGAATTTCCAACTGAGTTATATCTTGACTTGGGAATGATGGTTCTACATAGAACTGAATTGGCCATGGTTTAACAAAAATGGTATGTAGGTTTTTAAATATTTCATACAATGTGGTTTGGCCTTTCCATTCCTGAAATAACAGGAAAAAGTTAAAGTGCATTTAAAAAAGTGTTTTATTTCTGTGCCATTCTCTTAACAGTGTGAAAGAAATGTTTTTTCCTCCTGTTGCATCTAGTTACACTTTGTATGCATTCATGTTATTCACTAAAACTATTTATATGTGAAGAATTTTATTTTGAAATTAGGCTTCACTGCATCTCTGTGGCAACGTGCAAGATGTGTGTAAATTACTTCTCACCATAAAAAAAAGGCAGCAGGATTTTATCTCATGTGTTTATTGATCAGCTTGTCCTCTGTGCTGCCTCCGAATTCCAACCAGTACAAAAATAGTAAATGCTATATTTCCAAATCCCCCTTATCACATTGAAATATAGAATATTGTGTTTTAATGAGAGTATTCATGACTTGCACACCAAAGAATTTATCAACCAATCTGTTCCACTAAGATTTTATTCTTTTTTCTAGTAGAAGTTGTCAGATGCCCACTCTTCCTAAAAAGACTAGGGGGAGGTTGAGATTTTATTTTTGGGTTTTGTTCTCTTGAAAAATGAATATTGTTTTTAGAATCTGTGGTATGGATTCATCTTACCTAGGTTTGCTGCTTACAGGGTTGTTTTGAGTGGAGAGGAGCACATAATTCCTCACTATTTCTGTTATGTTGATTAACTGGATTGTTAATCAATTTACAGAATTACATGGTATATTATATTATTTATCTCTTAGGTTAAAAAAATAAACTGTCCATTTGAGATATTCTTTGTTCTAAACTATGTTATGGGGATTTTTTTTTACATCGATTTTTCAAGATTCTATCTTGAGATCTTATGTTCTAATTTTAAAAGAAAAACAAAACCAAAAGCAAAACTTCAGCTGCATCTGTGTGAGTCAAAAGGAGTTGATTTCTCTTTCAAAAACCAACATTTATCAATAATTTTTTTCTGATGGAGAATGGATAAAACAATGAGACATTTATCTGTAACAGTTATGTCCTTGAAATATTTTTATTAACCTCTCTAGGAGCCAAAGGCTATGAATGGTCATGATAATTTAGTGTGTCTATCTTATATATGCAAGAGCAAAGAAATAATACTGCAGGATATAGTGAGCAAGTGGAGATTTTTAGATTTTATGTAACTACAATGTAATAAATTTTTCCTTTGAAATGTAATTTGCTGTTAATAATTTAGCACAGTATTAATAGTTAATTTTACTTCATTTTTTAAAATTCATTTGCTATCTTAATCATTCTAAAAGCTGGTTGGTAAATGTTCTTGCTTACAGTAAAAGAAAATTAAGGAAAGAGGTTTTGAGGATTTGGGCACTCAAATTAGACTGTATATTTTGCTCTCGTATGGTAACAATTTGCCTGTTCAAGCTGTTTGTGCTGAACGCATATAAAATTTAGTTTATGATCAAAATACATGAACAGATTGTAATATAGGTTTTACTGGCTCTACAGGTGACTGTCAGACCCTAGACTAGAACCTATCAGTTACTGTCTCTGCTTCTTGAACGTGTGACCTCTTTGTATGTCCCAAATAGAAATAGTAGCATCAAACAACTACCCCAGTTCACATGGGACCAAAATTGTTCTTCCATGGCTCCTTTTCACATCAATAGAAATGGCAAGTGGTCAACCAAGGTCAGCATTTGAGCCTGGCTTTATTTACGTTTCTGTTTAATTCCTTCTTGGCATTAGAAGTTTCATTTTTGAGTCCAAGTTCAATCAGATGCTTTGCACATAAATTAATGAACTTTCACAGAAGTTATTTTCTGTATAGTTTTACTCCTTTAGCAATGGAACATTAAAAAGTCTATAATTACCACATTTTTGCCTTTATAAAAAGATTATTAATTGTCACATGAGCACTACAGAATAAGCGACAGCTTAAGGAGACGGATGTAAGTTGGTAGATAAAAATGACAGTCAGTGGTAGCTCACAAAAGCCAAGGGAGAAAACTTCTAACTTCTCCAAATGTGGAATTTGGAGTTAAAACTGGATATGAAGTTCTATGAAAACATATACCCAGTGCCATTATTTAACCTTTCCTCAAAACAACACTGTTTTCTTTACGTAAGTCCAGTAGTGATTTCTTGTGACTGTCTTGTCGTAATGAGCCATTTCATTGAGAGATAGCTGTATATGAAAAAAAAATTTACCATTTATTTTGATTTTAAAAATAGTGAAGACAAAAATTTCTATAACTTTTTTTAACCAGTTTTTTAATAATGATTTTGTTTTCCAAGTCTCACTGAGACCTAATCTGTGTAAAACTGATCTAAAGCTTTTGAAAAGATGTGCGTGTTTTAATGGAAGATTAGGAGCATCTCTCCTGCCCTTTTTTGTCATTAATTTTTGAAACTTGGAGCAAAACAAGAAGAATCTGTTGCTGTAAGGAAGTATTAAATACAGCAAACATTTTCTTTGGCAAAGATTAGTAAACTCTGGACATCCCAGACTCAGCTATTTATCAGAAGGGTATTTTCCAAAGACCAGCAACTATTAAACTCAAGACCAGATATAGACTGTCCTTCAAGTCATAAATTGGCGTCAGTTGATTCAGACTGTTTTGTGTTGTGCTATCGCGCCTTGTTTTCAACTTGCCAGAAATGGATTTACCTTAAGGTTTAAAAAACAACCAAAAAACCAACCAACCAAAAAAAACATCCTCCACTGTACCAGCTCATGAAAATTCTAGTATTTTTTCAAGTTAGTATTTCAGTCATGGCAACAGATGCTGAAATGCTTTAGTTGTTTTAAACACTCTGTTTAGATAAACACATGCTGAAATCAGAACTGATTAAAACATTTTAGGTTTTCCTGTCCAGAACAGGCCTTCTGCGTACCCCAACTCGATGCAACCCTATTTGTGATTCAGAAAAGTCAAAAGAGAGAGCCAGAACCATTGCCTTAAACATACTATTTACTGTTAGTTATTAGCTTGTGATTGCTTTTGTAAACAACTGAAATAATATTAAGTAAATTTTCAGTTTACATTAAAACCTTCTTTTAAACTTCACCACAATATAGCATAGGGAAAAGGAGCTGCTTCCTCTGCTGTATTTACTACCTAAAGACTTTGACAATCTGGCTTTTCTCATATCGTCTTAAATGTGACTGTCTTAAATACAGTTACATTCCTGTGAAGTTAAGAGTAATTATTTATTCATAAGGAGATGTGTTTATAACTTTTTTGTCAAATGCATAGCCATAATAAATTCCTGTCTTATTTGAAGAAAGACTCAACAGCCTTAAAAACTTTCTAAATGTAAAGGAAGTGGGTTTGTGCCTCAATCTCTTAAGTTTTATACGTTAGACTCCCTGTGCTTTGTGTAAAGGAACTGGTTTCCACCTCAGCTGTGTTCAGCCCCCAATCTGAAACATTTCCCTCCCCTGGACTTTCAATTCTTCTTTCTTCTTTTGAATGTGATAAAGGTATAATCCTTGATCTCTACACATCTGAATTTCAGCCTCGATCCCAGGGACAATTTGGAATGTTGCCATTAGAGCAACGATGTATTTAAATAAGCGTGCTTGATGTAAATGGTTCTGGTGTGGCAGGGGAGGCCAAAGATATGGCTTGTGGCCTTTTGGCTTAGGAACTGACAGCTTACTGGTCCCCTTCTACTTTTTTATTTTTCATGGTGCAGAAAGATCAGTTAAAGATGACCCAGTTACGTCACAAACTGAGAGTTTCCATTATAATTTTTTTTTAACAGACACAGATATTTGTAACACTCTGATAGAGTTTTGCTCTAATACATTGCTTTCTATGCAAGACATTTGAGGTCAACTTAACTGATACAATACCGCTTCAGCTTCTGAAATTTCTCAACTTGTCTTCAAGGGAACACATAAAAAAAAGTTTGATAAGTAGTAGTTAACCTTTTTACATCTCAGGTTTCTCTTCCAGTATTGGACCAGAGTAAAGTTTTCCCATTAGCTAGCCTGTTACCCAACCAGTTAACCTGATATAGATCAC
>JAOXJM010000041.1:62426288-62443304 GCA_026413425.1 Tringa solitaria | reverse complement strand
AGCCTGTAGCGCTGCCTGGGCTTGGTGTGACCCAAGGGCAGGACCCGGAACTAGGCCTTGTTGAACCTCATCCCATGGGCCTCGGCCCATCCATCCAGCCTGGCCAGGCCCCTCTGCAAAGCTTCTCTACCCTCCCGCAGGGCGACACTCCCACCCAACTTGGTGTCCTCTGCAAACCGACTGAGGGGGCACTCCAGCCCCTTGTCCAGATCATTGATAAAGATGTTCAAGAGAAGCAGCTCCAATACCGAGCCCTAGTGGACACCACTCGTGACCGGCCCCCAACTGGATCTCACTCCATTCCCCACCACTCTCTGAGCCCGGCCTCCGGCTAGTTTTTAACCCAGCGGAGAGTCCTCCCATCCAAGCCACGGGCAGCCACTTTCTCCAGGAGGAGATAACTGTGGGAGACTGTATCAAAGGCTTTACTAAAGTCCAGGCAAACAACACCCACACCTTTCCTTCATCCACCAAGTGGGTCACTTTGTCACCGAAGGAGATCAGGTTGGTCAAGCAGGACCTGCCCCTCGTGAACCCGTGCTGGCTGGGCCTGATCGCCTGGGTGTCCTTCATGCGCTGCATAATGGCACTCAGGATGCCATTAATTCTATGCCACTCTAGTTCCATGACCTTCCCAGTCACTGAGGTCAGACTGACAGGCCTGGAGTTCCCTGGATCATCCTTCTGGCCCTTCTTGTGGATGGGTGTCACATTTGCTAGATGCCAGTGAGCTGGGACCTACCCAGTTTGCCAGGACTGCTGGGAAATGATGGAAAGAAATTACAATATCGGGCCAGATTTTCAGTTCCTGTAAAACAAAATAGATTTTTTTTCAAGTTAGTAAAACTATGCTCGTTTATATGAGCTTAATATCTTTACATACAGCCTAATATCTCTTTAATAAGCCATAAAGCTCTCTAAACTTATGTGAAAACCAGAACTGTTCAGCCTATTATTTCATTTTGATGCCAAAGTCCTATGCAATGAAAGCTCAGTTCACCTCATTTTTATTGACTATTTTTCATGTTATCTCTTGATACAGCCTTAATGCATACCAAAACAATCTATAATGTCTCCCTCTGTGATGCTATTGTCTGGTCATCTGCTTTACCATAGATTCTGCTTAAACACAGATTCTAGAGGGAACAGCTTTAGTGACAGCCCTGCTTCAGACACAGCTGAAATAATGAAGATTTACAGCAGTTGTAAACATATGTTAGATGTTATTTTATGGAAAGGGTTTTCTCAGTTTCAGTGGGCTGGATAGCAGTGTGAAAATACATGTATGTCATGAATTTATTTACATTGATAACTGATTAATAAACTTTACTACTGTAGAATCCAACTTTTTCTTTCTCAGAGATCTCATGCAATGGAAAAGCTGAATTGGGTGGATCATAAAATCTCAAAAGTTTCATCTTCAGCTGAAGTATGTTGAGAGGAAACTGCTTTTTCAGTTAGAAAGTAGAGCAAGTTATTTTATTCTTCTCCTTTTTTTTTCTTGGTGAGAAATCCTTTATACTTCTGTGAACCTGGAGAATTCTGAACCTAGCAGAATTATTCTGGATTTGCGCTGGTGTTACTAAAATCAAAATACAGCCGCAGGAGTAAAATGGTGCTTTTGTGGCACAGCACAGCATGAACAATGACTATATTTGGGATATAGGAAAACCCAGTCTCTATAGAAAGCAAGCATTCAGTGAATTTTATAATAGTATAGTAATAAAAAGAGAAAGCAAAAAGAGGGGAAAACCAAAAGATGTACATTTAACTTGAGCGTCAGGAAATAACATAGCAGCAGTAGGTTTTATTTGTCTGCACAGGAGTCCCTAAGGGCAACTGAACCAAATACACTTTTTGCTAACTTTCCATTCCTAACCCTTAATCAAAAGTCCAGATACTGGCTGCTCTTGGAACCTGAACCCCCCTGTGACAATATGTGGAAGCTGAAATACAGCAGCAACAGTTAACTCCTTCCCGCAACTGCATCGCATGTTGCAGCGGACCGAAGTTGGGCTTAAAATGCCTTTATGTGAAAAGTTTTGGGGGCATTTCTCAAATGCTTTTTTAGGCATTCAAAGAGGAGAATGTCGCTAAATAAAATTCTGTAGACTCTTTTGTCTCGAGGCTATGTCACTGTTTGAACTGTGGTTTTCAAACTTGATGTAAAAACCGTTTGCTTCTGCCATGATGTGTTGTCCAGACTGAAGACTTGATTCAAATCTCACGCCGCTGAAGGCCGAGCGTACCCTTGTTGGTTCAAAATGAAGTCTTGAAACTAAAATACAAAGCTTGAGAGAAAAAAGTGCGATTGGTGAAGATGTGGGGCTGGTTATTTCATACCCATGTAAATCTAGAGAAAAACCTCACTTAAAACTTTTGCAGAGGCTCCTACAACCCAGAGCAACAGCGCAGGCAGTCTCAGTAGCTGAGAGATGGTAATTAAAGAGTACTTGAGTGTGCTCTCATTACGATGGATCAGAAGTAACATTATTTTTCAGTATCTCTAAAGCTGAATTGCCTTCCCACCGTGTTTCACACAAAAACCAAAATGCAGAAACAAGTATTTCCTTGCGTTAAAATATTTTAAATGAAAACTTTCTAACAAGGATTCATTTGCAGCTGTTTATTATTAAATGAAGAATTTGATTCTTTATAAGCTTATCCTAATTTTCAAACTTCAGAAAATTGTACAGCTTACCATGCTTTCCCAATCTGTCACCTTATGTAACAGAAGTCAAAAAACATACTTTTAGGCTGGGGTGTTTGTTTCTTGGTTGGGGTTGTTGTTTTTTTCTGGAAGAGTTGCGTTTTTGCCTTTTGTTTTCAGTGATTTTGTTTGATTAGGAATGTTTGTTGGGTTTTTTTTATCTATGCTACGTGTACTAACCTGAATTGTGGGACGTTACAAAAGGCTTGTGTGCCATCTGCAAAGTCTCAGCTGCAAATACTGCCAGCTCTCGAGGGAGTTTTGGACACGTAGAAGAGCCCATATACACATCACAGCCACAAATCCACCTCGTTACCCAGACTGCATTAAACATCTTCTGCCGTGCCTTTTACAGGGCCAGTTTTTAATTTCTGGTGCTAACAACTCAACGATGCTTAGCATTTCATAAGATGTACTAATCAAAGCGCTTTTCAATGTGTGATTTATGATGTGGCTTCTATAGAATATACTGCTTTATGCTACCTCACTGGTATTTATTTGACTATTCTGTGTGGAGACCCGGAGGAGAGAAATGACAATGAAATTGCCAACTGAACTCACCGGTGCAGACATGGGAGAAACTACATTTGCACGTGGTGAAAAGTTTTATTTGAGTTTAGGCAGAAAATGGGTGTGGATCTGGAGGATATATGCTAGAGAAAGGTATGTAATTTGGCAGTGAGATACCCCTCTCAACCTGAAATTGCTTTGTAGGTCAAGCCCCATTGTTTCTAGAATAAAGACAGCAAGTGTAAGCGGTCCTGAGCTTTCCCACTAGCAAGAGCCCGGGGACTTTGCTTCTATTTTCTTTCTTAACTCAGCATAAATTCAGGTATCTCCAAACAGTTCCCGATAACGCTATTTCTGATGTCCCTCATTAAGACTAATTTAATGACAACAGTAGACTATTTTAATTAGAATGTATGTCAGCAAAACTAAATTGTTAAATGAAACGGAACTTCATTTTCTTAAATCATTATTTTGATATTTTAGGCGATAGAGGTGATCGTTTTGGTTGTTTCTCCTTCACTAGTCCTTTTCTATAGATCCCTATCCTATAAAGAAAAGCCAGTTTCAAGACATATAAAATGGTGTCTTTACTAACATATTTTCAAAAAAATTACCTGAAAAATATTCATGTTCCCTAGTGTGTTTAGACTAAACACATGAAGAACGGGATCACTCAGTGCTGCAGGACTAGAAAACCATGTATAAACTAGGAAAATCTTTAGTTTTAAATCCTGTCTAGTCTTTTTGCAGTTTTTAAAATTTGCTTATTAAATTCAAATTAAAACCATTCTACTGTTTCTTTCCCTTTCCTTTCATTACAAAGCAGACTACTGTCTGTGACTTCTTTTAATTAAATAAAATTTTCCAGAAATAAAAACCACTATTTCTCAGTGAATGGTTCACTTTCAAGAGTTTTTGTGGTTTTTCTCCTGTATGTGTACTTTCAGATGCTGCACAACAAACACGTGATGGTCCGTGTCGGAGGAGGATGGGAGACTTTCGCAGGTTACTTACTGAAGCACGACCCCTGCCGAATGTTGCAGATCTCCCGAGTGGATGGGAAAACTTCTCCGATCCAGAGCAAGTCTCCAACCCTCAGGGACATGAATCCAGACAACTATCTGGTGGTTTCTGCCCATTACAAAACCAAGAAGGAGATTAAGTGAAATAAGCTTCTCATGTGATTGGGACTCTATGTCCGTAGGTCCAAATTATTTTCTCAAGTGTAGTAAATTTAGTTTACGCTTTAAAAGGACTTTGGAAAATTAAAGACAGACTGGAAATGGCAACCCATTTTGAAGATCTTGGAATTGTAGAACTATTTATTTCTAGTACTGTATTCTTTTATAGCAAATTACCCTCGATAGGCTAATTACTACAATCAGATAAGAAATAGGCATATATTTTTAGCCAAATTATTACTCTTTAATATGTGAATGTATACTTAGAGTTACATAAAGGAGTGGATCCTGTTAATGGAAGAAAATACACAATACAATATATTTGTATGAAAATCGTATTACATTGAATCCTTGACTCTTAGGCTAGCTGAAATATATATATGCAGGTGGAAAATGAATTTTTGTGGAAATTATTTGGTAATGCCTCTTGAAATGAAATAAAAATTGACTATTTTTATGGGTTGCAAGATTTTCTTAACCAGTAGAATATAAAGACTTCTTGCATGCCAAACGACTTCCCAAAGCTATTAATTTTTTTTTTAAAAAAAAGATTAAAAAAATAAAGCCCAAGAAAAGAACCCACACACCTTCTACTCTTTGAAGACGACGCTCACTGCCACATCTGTAACGTAGACCCTTCCTGTTTTTCCCAAAGTTGCCCAACATAGAAGCGCGGGGAAGTCGAGAGGTTGCCCCTTCCTCTGTCAGACAATGGCTGTGGCCGGTTGTGCGGGGAGGGGGGGGTGAGGTACCACGAAGGAAAGCAATCAAAGATGCACAGCCCTTCTTCCACCCAAGGAGGAGCTTCAGAAGATGCTGCTCCCCCTCCCCCCAGACTCCCCAAACACTCCGCTGTTCTCGAATCTGAGCTTTTCCTTCCCCTTCTTTGTAATTTTGTTGGTCATGCCAAATGTGAAATATTCATTACCCTGTCAGTAGAGTGATTCACATTCTTGTAAATCATTCCCACACCTCTAAAATAGCTGAAGGTGTATGGGGGCTTAGTTCATTATTTTGGCTACTTTTCTATGTTTATATTTGGTAATTTATGTGCCTTGTAATGTCCTAGAAAAATCATTTTATAGGATTATTTCACTGACTGTATAAATTTGAGCCAAACTCGGTTGTTTCATTAAAAATGAAATAAAATTTTTTAAAATACTCATACGCTTTGGAAGCCTTATTTATTATTTGTAATCTGTGTTCCCACACTTCGCTGCTACTGCCCGGATGCCGACAATACAGGATACCGTTTGCGAACCTAATTACGAGCTACGCAGTGGAGGCGGCAAACATTCACTTGTTACAGACAGCACAGAAATGCCTGGAATTTCTTGAAAATTAATTTTCTTTTGCAGGGAAAGAAAAACAATCGCAAGTATTCTTGAAATAATTTTTAAAGTACCAACCGGTATTTTTCTGTATTTTTTGAGGTTTAATTTTAAAACATAGCCGTGTGATCTGCTCCCGCGGCCTTTAAGATTAGCAGCAAAATATCTGCTGGCTCGACAGGATCAAGACCTTCTTCTTTCGTGTTCCGTGCCTTATTAAAGTCAGCACCTCGTATCTCACTTCAGTTTCACCTCCCCATCTCTAAACATCTGCTAAATACAAGCAGTTCACAGGTGCTTGGTGGAACCACGCTAAGTAGCGGTACCTAATTCCAAGTATATCTTTAGAATGAAAAATCGAAGCCTTTTATTCTTATTTTGAGACATTTCCTAGGAAGATTAAACATGTACTCGAGCAGTAAATCCTTTGAAAAGCCATAGGAAGACCCAATTCTCATCGAAGCAACATATGTAGCCCTTATGGGAGCGGAGACCAGACCATAGGCAACATTAGTTTTAAAAATATAGCAGTGCTGAAAAAAAAAATGTTCTTAATACGTGCACCGAGAGAACTGTTTTCAAATGAACAGAGAAGGAAAAAAAGAACCCTCTTGTGAAAGTGTCAAATGTTTATTTTGAAATAATAGTCACTCTTTTAAACACAAGCAGTTGTATTTCCGTCACCCAAGATTAAGTTTGCATTACTATTATGCTCTTTCTTTAAAATATTTGAAGGTACTTAACATGTTAATAAATAAAGAGCAGATATTAGTAATGATAAAAAAACCCCAGTATTCTTAGATTTATTTTAATGTTAACCAACAAATAATCCTGGTAAACCCAAACCAAGATTTTAAATTAAACATGAACTACTTTATGCGCTTGGGCTGTAGCCATCAAAATAGTCTTTTTTTGATGCAGGGTACTCAAGCATCTTTAAGGAAAAAAAAAAATCACATTAAAACACTTCCTGACTTAAAACTTCAATTTAACCAGTTCCAGAATGGGGGAATTAGAAAGGATTTTTTGAAAAAGGACTACTACTACCACCTAATCTGTGTAAAAAGCTTGCAGGTGGGACTTACTGCACGTGATGCACCTGGGGCGGGTGTGGAGAGCCAGGGGAGGAAATTAAAGCAGGAGTGTCAAAAAAACCAAACCCACAGCAAGTTGGTTGGCTCTGGAGGAAGGGGCTGGGAAGATCTTATTCAGAATGTAAGCGTCGCTAATTAGAAAAATGGCATTTTCTTAGTGTGTTAGACCTTATGGCAACGGAGGAGCTGGGGACTTTATCGTGACTGGGACTGCATGGAGGAGTTAGGAGCCTGAGGCTCCATTTACAAAGCCAAAGCTGAGCAGCAAAACCTCTCTGTGGTGCTTGTTACAGGGACAGGACAGGCTTCTTCATGTAGACGGTACGTGGGGAGGAAAAAGCCCCACTTTTTGACCAGTGAGGCTTCTACATCATGGCCTGCGATTAGTTAAAGTAGCGAGTGTAGTTTTTTAGAAGGTGTAACTGGATGGTAGAGCGTGACAGGGAAGACCTGCAGCTCTTCTTCCCCAGGTGAGAGGAGTGCTGAGAGGGTGAAATAGTTTCTTATGAAAAGAGCAGGCGAGGAGATGCTGAACATGGAAGATGATTGTAGAGAAGGGTGCCACGTAGTGATTTTTAGCTTACCCTATTGCTGTAGAGCTCGGCTGAAGGCCAGTGGTGAGGGGGCCAACAGTTCTACAGAGCTGACTTGTTAACAACTGCAACGGAGCCTCTTCGTGAGGTCCTCATTGGGCTGTAGAACAAACTGCACGGGAGCTCCTGCTGGCTGTGAATAAGTAACTGTGCTAAAACAAAACTCAAGATGCTCAAGTTATGTTAAGACTGCTTTTAGAAACCATTATAATAATGTCAAATAAGCATTGCTATGCTGGAAGTAATTCAGAATTAGTTTGGAAATGCAACTGTAACATCTGTTATTGCTTATTACTGGAGGTACCTTCTGTCACCTTGCTGTTCACATATTACCTGGAATTTTTCTTCAATAACTGATTGAGGATAGGCTTTTTTTTCCTTACCTTTATTACAGTAACAATTGCTCCTCCCTTTGCATTACCACCTTTTTTACCAGCAGCAATTTAGAGATGATACATAAAAATCTCTGGAAACTAATTCAAGGGCTGTTGGTGGGGATGAGTGAAATAGAGAGGTGTCAATATGTGTGTGTGGGAAGGCATAGCAAGTTTCTTATTAACTTAAGACCCAACACTGAATTAATTATACGTGGTTGTTTTAGACCAGGGAGACGAGCTGTTTGCCACGCCGTGGTGTTACAGAAGGGTCTGCTAGAGGTTTACATGGGTTTGGTTCTTCTTGGGGCCTGGATTTTGTAGTGCCTGCCTGGCTGCTGCTCCGCTGTACCCGACGGGGAAGGAGGTAGAGGGCTTTTTCTTGGCTTTGTGTCTCCTGCTGTCTTAGCCTGTGGTATGTCAGGAATCTAACGTAAGGTGAAACAGACACGTGGGATCACACGAACGTTTATGGGGCTGGAGAGGTTTTTCCACCCCGGTCCAACTGCTGGCACCGCCTGTGCCTGATGAGCTGTGTCTCCACCACTTAGTCTGTCCCTGGGCCAAACCCACACCATGAAGTCACCTGCTTTCCTACAGGCCTGCAATGGTGGTGCTACCTGCCCTTGTGGAGAGACACCTTCCGTGTCCTCCCAAACCTCAGGGAGTTGTGCCCCGAGCATGCTCTCCCTGGCATAATCCCTGTATTTTAACAATTTGCAGTAGGGGGTGGCTTCCTTTTCTGTTACTCAACAACTCTGCTGTGGCAGGCAGTGAGACTCAGCCCCATCAGCTCACCTGAGCACCGTTCGTCCTTGAGTGCCAGGATTTTTTTCAAGTGATCTGCAAGAAACTGCAAATGCTGTCAGAAGGTGGAGAAAGGAGGAACAGCGGTACTCGCTGTAAAGCAAAAAAAAAAGAAGTCAACTGCCTACATAATCAGTATGAATGCATGCATTTTAACAGCCTCTAAGGTGAAGTAAACATCTAAGATTGGGGGAACTAAGGACAAAATTGTTTTTGTGTTTCGTGTTTACTTAGTGTGGTGCCAGGTGGTGAGAGAGAGAGAGGGGAAGCGTGGATTTCTACAAGGACAGAGCAGCTCTAGCGCGCGTAGGTAGCTCTCAGCTTTGCCCTTTGATGGTGCACTCCAGGGAGCTAACAGCTGTGTATTCCTGAACTGCAGTATTGTCTGCTTTCGTTCTCAACTGAAATTAATGTTACCAAAAAACTTAAAACAATGAGAGGTGTTTTTATTTACCCAAATGATTTCCCAGACTCAGTTCAGCCTGGCCATCTGAACAGTTAGGTGGGTATGGTATAGAACCTTCTTTAAAAGCAGCGCCGTCAGTCAGTGATTTGCTATATAGGACTACACACCCCCAAATCCTGGCATGTTTCTTAGCTGTAGGAATAAATTTGATGTTCAAAGCAAGGACTGTTAAGAAGCAGAGAGATATCTGGTATTTTCTTCTGCATTGCAAGAGTCACCTCTTAAATACAAGGTCCTCTTAAATACAAGGGGGTTCAGACCTTTACTCCCACCTCCCAGAGAAGCTGGCGGGGGGGGGGAGAGCCACCAGCAAGCCAGCTGCCTTCCCAGGAAGAAGAGCCGGGTGACGAGCAGTGTGGCTGTCCACACAGGGTGGCTGTCCACGCAGGGTGGCAACCTCTCGCTTGGACACAGGGCACCTCGACTGGTGCCAGATCCAGAGCAGGTTTGCCTCGGGCTGCTGAGCCAGGATGGGCAGCATTGAGACACCAAGAGGTGAGCCAGGAACTGTGATTTGTTTCGACTGTTTTAAATCAAGGCCTTCATGATGTCAGTTGAAGCACAGGCTCCTGTCTGACTGGTGTGCTCCCTCTTTCACAGAGCAGGGGCTTGGCTGGAAAGAGATTGATGGTATTTTCCTCCCCTCCCAGCTTTGGGGGAGCAGGGGGATGGAGAGTGGAAAGAAGAATGTATGAAGTTTGAAATACCCCAAGTGACCCAACCAAGTGTTAAGCGCTGCTTAAGTGTCTTTGTGGGACACCCACTGTGGCAAATGTGGGATTGAAGTTCACTTGTCGAATTAAAGTTTAGTATATTTTATTATATTTCAATGTATTTTCATTAGAAATTGCTATGATCAATTAATACACGAAAGAAAGCAATTGCCAGCAATCGAAGAAAACTGAAGGTATTTATCAGCCAAGGACACCGCCTTTTAGCTCAAATATCATTATATTAATATTGAAAAGCCTCCATTCTCAACTCAATTCTGACAGCTAAGCCAGGAAACTCATTGTGTCAGGACTGCGCTACTAAGACAGCGTAAGACACTATTTGGGGAGGTAAAAGAAATATTCAGTTGTTTTAAAAAAAAAAAAAGGCTCTGTAGGCTAAACTAGGTCAAAAATGGGGCCAGTAACATACTGAGGCCAAGCATAATGCTCTCTGGGGAAAATAAGAGCTAGATTCTTGGTGTTGATCATGCTTCAACAGTCGTCCCTCATCTAGCAAAGCAGTGGCTCCAGGCTCCTAGTTTGAGCCCAGTTGTACCACCAGGGTTTAGGCAGCTCTAACTAATCAAAGGCAGCTTCACATTGGGGGGAAAAAAAGGGTTACAGATCTCGCTGAATACGGCAGAAAAGTGTCAGAGCTTTGGGCGTTTGGCAAGTGTTACTGTGCTTCAACAAACCCACCCAGATAGTACAGAAACTTAAGGAAATGAACAATCCAAGAGATGACGCAGTTAAGTCTTTTGCTTTTTGTTTTTCAAAATCCTCAGAAGCGCAGCACTGCCCTCTTGTGGTAATAAAGGAGAACAATTAGTAACAGTATTTTTAATTTAACTTCCAGTATTCATTATAAATACTTACAGACTCAAAAGAAATCCACATCAGAAAATGAGAAGAACAATTATTAGACTCATAACAAAACAGCTTGCTTCCTATAGTATTATAGGGTTTACAAAGGTTTCTGTTTTTTTTTTTTTTTTTTTTTAAACTAGTGTCACAAAATGCTTCCATTTGTAAGGACCCACCATGGTCTGCTTTTTTTTTTTTTTTTGAAAAGGCACTAAATCCCTAAGCAGTTCAGAAGTCATTAGGAAACCAAAGAGAAATGCTCTCACCCACATACTCAAATATATATATATATTTATGAACAACTTTCTACGTGAGGACTTAAAGAAAATTTGATGGTGGTGCTTGAGAAGAGCATCAAAAACAACACATGGACTCTGGAGCTGTGCCTAAGCCAGTCATATGCAGACAGACAGACATACATCAGCTGACCAGGGAGCATACACATACTGACTGACTACAGGGAAGGAGGCCACTTCCATGTGAGAAAACCCATCTCACTCCCTTAACAGGGAAGCAATAAAACACGCACATAAAACAAACAAACAAATTTGGCCAAAACTTAAGTATTTAGAGTTAGTTCTCAGGTTTCTTAGTGCTTGTTTCCGCATCTGTCCTCCCACAATGGCAAAGTACTGCTGAGTCTTCATACGCAAACAGCAAAAGCCAGGATGAGCAAGTGCCACTCTGCTGCAGAAACTGGCAAGTTGTTGGCAGTAAACATCAATCTTCTCTTCAGAAGTCACCTCTCTTTATCCAACCTGCCACTAAAGACAAAACCAACAAAATGCACCACAGGTTTGTATGAAGATAGGGGGGGAAAAAAAAAAACCCCAACAAACCCAACAACAAAACCACTACAAGGTTGCCTAAAGACAAATTCCCTGTTATAACACCTTTTACATCCAGCAAGTGAGGGACATGCAGCCCACCAGCAGCAGCTTATACAAACTCCTGCCTCCTTCAACTAGCAATGAAGGAAGGAGATGAAGGCTTTTGCAGCCTGTGTTTCAACAATCAGAAGCATCTATTGCCTTAGAGAGATTCTAATTCTTAATTGCATCTCTGTCTGGCCTTCTGAGACACAGCTTGCATTAGAGAAGCAGTAGTAGTAGCACTGAAGTTCATCAGTCTCTGTGCCAACACTGTAAGCTTCTTTTGTAAAGAGAGATAGGTACATGAAACTCAAAGCATTTACCCTACTTAGTCTCTCTTCCTGCAGAGTTTATAAAAAAAAGTCTGAACTATCTCAACCAGCAATGCAAAGGGACACTGAGAACAGGTCAACCCAGCGAGGAGGTCCCCAGGGCTGGGAGTCGTGTAAAACTGATGCATCGTAGATGCAGAAACCGGGGAGAAAGGGAGGGAAAAATAGCTCTCTGCCATCCTTGCTGTCTTTTTGTCCCAGAAATGAAGTCTCATTAAGAACACTGTATGATAGGAACACTTTCTTCCATTTCCCTTCTTGCTTTTTCCTCAAGGTAGTCGATCTTGTAGATGACAACAAAACAGGATTTTCTCAGTAAATACAAGGACACTTTTATCATGTTGTTTCTTTTTTTAAACTTACTCTCAGTCCTCCTTCTCCTCCAGAACCCGAAGCTGCAAGTCTCTTTTCCATTTCTTCCTGTTTCTTTTTCTTTTGCTCTACAGAGTAAGCGTTCTTAATACCTCGAGAGGAAGCCTGGGAGAAAACACATTTGGGTAAGGCCAGTTTGCTATTTTTCTGGATAAACAACGCCATTTTGTGAACTTTGGTTTGCGGGAAAAGACTGAAATGTTAAGTAATGCTCCTATTACACAAACCCAGACCTTTCAGGATACTTTTTCATACTGTGAGCTCTCGGTCCATAAGTATGTGAATGTGGTTTTGTTTTATATTATTTCATCCAGGTGAGCATATTTAATGCAATTACACATACCTGCTTTGCATTCTAAAATGCAGAACCAGAACTTCCCTTCCCAAAAGTCCCATAAAATTTTAGTCTGTGTTTTTTTTTTTTTTTTTCCAGTGTCAGGGCCTATTTTTGCCCTCACAAACAGAATTAACTGGGAGGAGGCAATTCAGGCAGATAAAACTTCAAAGAGCTTTTGCTGTTTCACCATCCATTCATTTCTTCTAACTCTTTTTATCAAAAGGCTATTGAGAGGTAGGACAAAGATGATGGAAATCATAATGACAGCTTCTATTCCAACACTCAATAAGCAGACAGAGAAAGTCACAAGCTCTGTATAGCTACTAAAAAAAATTAATAAAATAAATCGATGGGAATTCTACATGCAGGGGAGAGGAAAAAGTTGTGTTAGCAGTGCTGGCGCAAGTGTCAGGTGGTAGGAATATCAGAACTGCAGACAAACAGTTAACACTGCAAACTTAGAAATAAAATGTTCTAAAAACTGATTCTTAGATCAGTTTAGAGTTATGACACTACAGCATAAGCTATGCAAAAGATCTTAAAATCTACCAAGGGAAAACAGCAATGCTCTCACCTGAAATTCAAGGCCCTGATGACAAGCACAATTCTCAATAAGCTACTAAGGCAAATCTTACCAACAAATACTAACTTACTTAGACCCCATGATTTCTTGCTTTTAGGCAATTGGCCTTCCAAGTGAATAGCAACCTGGACTGTCTCTACAGCACCCCAAAAGGAAGAACACCCCACACTACTTCAGGCTGAATAAAGAGCAGTTAAGAAGCATGTAAAGGAAAACACTAAGCTGGGATGGACATCTGAGCTGCTCCCTTGTCCCTCACGAGAGGGGATCTGAATTAGGCTACTTGCAAGACATCTCCATTACCTAACATTCAGAGGCTAAAATTCTCTCAAAGATAGTTCTGAAAAATCCTGGTACATGTTTCATCTACAAAACAAGTAACAGTGTGTTATACTTCCATTTTATTTTTTTTTAGCAGCTTAACAGCCACCATAGAACTTCAAAGCCATCTATAACCCAAATTGCTTCATTTCTCCTTCCTCCTGGGAAAGCTTTTTAGCAATTTAAGAGCTAGATGGGGACATTCCCCTTGCACATGCTTCTCAAAAGTATGTTTCCTACAGTTATGCTTAAAAACCCTTTGCAACTTAAGATTACACGTGGATTGCTTTTACTTTGTAGTCTGACACAAAATCAAGAGTTTTTAAAGGAATCAGAAGCATCACTCAGTTGTTGCTCCAATTATTCACTGAACTCCCTTAAAACCAATTCAACATGGTCCTCATGAATAACGGTCAATTTCTAATTCAGTGTATAACTCACTAACATTCAAACAAACAACACATTCCCCTTTCTCCACAGTTCAGCTGTGGTCTCCAAGATACGCTTCTTACTTATTGTAGATTTTGCATGGTGCATGTTATAAGCCTTTTTCGAGAAATATGGGGAAAAAAAGAAATAGGCTGGCTAGTTCTACATTCTGCTAGGACATTTGCACTCTACCTTTTCTAACTTTAAGGATATTTAAGTAGTTAAAGCTTAGAAAACTTAAAAATATAAAAGAATAAGTTAATACTTCTTCTTTGCTGGAATTTGAACTGAGAAACATGCTCAATTGTTGCCGCATTCATAAACTGAACTGGCAAATACCCATAACCTGCATTCGTAAGAAAAGTACGAGTGAATATCACTTGAAATTGCCACCACAACAATTGTTTGCCAAATCTCGTTTGAAATATTTCTCAATCTTTTATTTTCAAGTCTTATAAGGGGCAAAAAAGAATGTTAAACATGCTCTTCAATTCTTAAGTTGTTTTCTAACTACTGCAAAACTTCTCCCTTCCAAACAAGCTATTAACTTGCAATGGCCTTTCAGCACCTACCTAGCCGTGAAGCTCTACTGTAAATAGATATTAAAAAATGGTGTAAAATATTATTAATACTATGAAAGTATTTAATGACAATTCCCACAATCCAGGCACTATATCAGTGTTCCCACAGAAGCCCTAGCTGTTTTCCCCATAAACCAGTTACCAAAATATCATTTGGATAAATGGTATTTTATCAGACGTTACCTCCATCTGCCTCCTTTCAGCAGCTTCTGCTAGCTGTCTTCTTTTTATTTCCTAAATAAAATGTGAAAGACAGTGAAATTCTATTCCAATACAGTCTGTACATTCGTTTGAAAGTCTTAATTTTTAAATATGACTCAAATCTGTAATGCAAACTGCCACAAAATGCCAACCTTAAGTCAATTAGCATCATCTTTCTCTCCACTGCCAGTCTGCAAGAACAAAGTGGTTTTAGTGACTAATATGCTACAAGAGCAGCTGCTGACATATCTAGTCAAACCCCACCAGAAATCTGTATTCAGCTGTCCGCGTGACGCCTTCACTCCAAAAAATTCAGACTGGAATGAGAAGGCACACAGCATGTGAAATGTCCTTTTGGACCCTGAAAAAGGGAGAGCTCACTTTTCCAAGCTGGGTGGGCTCCTTGTCTTCTCCCCCATAGAATTCTCACATGAAGGGTATAAAAGCATGGAGACGGGTTCCTCCCCATGTAGGAGGGAGGAATTCATCCTATGCAGGCTACTTAGAAGTGAGCAGAACTGTGCATTAGAGAGAAAAGCAGTTTTCACAAAAATCATAGAATGGTTTGGGTTGGAAGGGATCTTAAAGATCATCTGCCACGGTCAGGGACACCTTCCACTAGACCAGGTTGCTCAAAGGCCCATCCAACCTGGGCTCTTGTGCTGTAGTGTTAAACGCTTCCAGGGATGGGGCATCCACAACTTCTCTGGGCAACCTGTGCCAATGCTTCACCACCCTCACAGTACAGAATTTCTTCCTAAGATCTCATCTAAACCTCCCCTCTTTCAGTTTAAAACCGTTACCCCTTGATCTATTGCTCCACTCCCTCATAAACAGTCCCTCCCCATCTCTCCTGTAGGCCCTCTTTAGGTACTGGAAAGGGCTATAATGTGTCCCCAGAGCCTTCTCTTCTCCAGGCTGAACAACCCCAACTCTCTCAGCCTGTCTTCACAGGAGAGGTGCTCCAGCATCTTCGTCACCCTCCAATGGTTCCATGTCCTTCTCCTGTTGGGGTCCCCAGAGCCGGACCCAGCACTTGCCGGTGGGGTCCCACCAGCGCACAGCAGAGGGGCAGAGTCACCTCCCTGGCCCTGGTGGCCATGCTGCTTTCAATGCAGCCCAGGATACGGTTGGCTTTTTGGGCTGCGAGCGCTATTTTTCCCGTTTCTGCTTAAAACGGAGGGTCATCTCGGCCACTACTATGGCACAAACCCCCTTCACGGGAGACATCCCCCTCATCCCACACTCTCCCCACCAGCCAGAGCTGGGACGGCACCAGAGGAGGCCCCAGGCTGAGAGGCGCCGGCTCCCCCCCCCCCTCCCGAGGCCGGGCAGCCGAAGGACGGGGCTCCCAGGCCCAGCCGCCGCCCTCAGGCCTCTCACCCAAGGCCGAGGCGGAGCCCCGGCCTCCATTTTAAGGCAGGCGGCCCCGTTTCTCCTTCCCCCCCTCCCAGAGAGCCGGTGCTGCCCGCGCTCGTCCCGCTGCCGCTGAGCGTCACTGCCTGCCTACAAACAACCGGGAGGAAGGAGGGAGGGAAAGGGAGGAGGGAGGGAGGGAGAGAGTGAGGGAAAGCGGCCCCAGCCCCGCACTCACCGGGTCGGGCGTCTCCACCACGTCCTTGACGGCGCCCCCCATGCAGGGCAGGCACAGCCCCATGGCGGGCCCCACCAACGGCAGGGCCGGCCGCCGCTGGGGAGGAGGAGGAGGAGGAGGCGGCGGTTGCGGCCCCGGCCCCGCCTGCGGCCCCGCGCTCCGGCAGGGCCCGCCCCGTCATGGGGTCGGCGGCGGTCCGAGGTGTGGCTGGGGGCGGGCAGGGCCGGGCGGGTGTGGGGAAGGCGGAGGATTCTGCGCTAGTTTCCCCCGGCATTAAGCTAAATGAGTTTAATTCCTTTAGGGCAAAAGGGGCGCTGGTCCAGCCGATGCCCAGCTCGCCCCGGTGAGGCCGTGCAGGGGGAATTAGGAGCCCGCCAGACGCGCGGCGGCAGGGAGGGCCTCCATTCCCTGAGGCGGTGCTGCCATCCGCCGGCGGCGGGAGGCCGGGGCTGCAGGCCGGCAGCAGGGCCCTCATGGCAAGGTCTCCCGCCACCCCCCCCCCCCTCCGCCCTTCCCCAGCGTTTGAAGCCTTAAGGCCATTCTGCTGGGTGGTGTCTCAAAGGTTGTTTCCATCCCTAGTGCCGGTTTGCCTGTTGCCAAACCCGCAAGTGCCCTCGTATGGCCGCAGCCTGGCAGCCGGCTCGTCGGTAAGTGCTGAGAGCAGCTGCGTGCGCTGTTGTGTCCTGGAGAATCACGGAATGGTTAGAGTTGGAAGGGACCTTAAAGATCACTGAGTTCCAACCCCCCTGCC
>JAOXJM010000041.1:62405038-62426188 GCA_026413425.1 Tringa solitaria | reverse complement strand
TAAAGAGTCCCTCCCCATCTCTCCTGTAGCCCCCTTCAGGTACTGGAAGGGGCTAACAGGTCTCACAGGAGCCTTCTCCAGGCAGAACAACCCCAACTCTCTCAGCTTATCTTCATAGGAGAGGTGCTCCAGCCCTCTGAGCATCTTCATGGCACTTCTCTGGACTCACTCCAACAGGTCCATGTCATTCTTATGTTGGTGGCACTGCAGTTGGGGTCTCAAACCCAGGAACAGCACACTTGCCCATGTGAAGGCATGTGATGAGAACCACAGGGCTGGGAGGGGATGGCATGGACCTGTGCAGCCCATTGCAAGACATATCTGTCTCATCCAGCAGCTTTCAGCCTTTTTGACTTGCATGTGTAGCCGAGGAAAATATTATTCGCATTTCTTTGCTGTTCATTTATGTGCATCCTGAGATATATATGATTTTTTTTCCTAGTTTAATATTTTTAGATGCTCATGTCATTTAGGCAGCTCCTGGTTTTAGATGGATTAATGCTTTATTTCACATTCAGTCTTTTGTCCTCTTTGAAACAGTTTGTTGTGCTAGCAGGAACTGCCATGCAAGAATTTTGGTCCTTGCTGGCCTTCGTTGGTTTCCTCAATTTACTGATACCGAGTTTTCCCAAAATCTTTTGCTCTTTTCTGGATCTTCTGCTTCTCTTTCTTTCTCTTAAAAATTAGGCACGTTCTCTTCTAGTTATTTCTTTAGTAGGTACTCCAGCATTACCCAATTCAACAACATTGCCTGAATTTGAGTGTTGGTGTGTACATTCATCTCCAAGGATTATGTTGATAATATGTATGTTTCATAAACAACGCAACATCTACCCAGCTTCTTTCTTGCCTCTGTGATTTTGACCAAGGTGTATCTTTTTGCACCAGTGTTCTTGTCCTGCAATTTATTCCACAAGCCCACGATGTCCTACGTTATTGTGAAGTACTAATTTAAGTTCTTGTGTTTGTTCCCTGCAGCTATAATTAACCGTCAGAGAGGGTTATGGCATTGCTGAACCAAGTACCCTACACGAGTCACAACGTGGTCCTGAGATTTCTGAACTGGGCCTCAAAAGTCTCACTGTCATCCTGGGAGATGAATCAGGCTTGTGGAAGGAGGAGCAGGAGGAGGCTGAGGTGCCATGCATTGTGAGGCTGAGATTGGCTGCAGGTGTGTACAAAAGCTCTACCACACACACAGCTGGGCTGTGGCATGTTGTCCCAGGAGCTGCAGTGTGGTATGGTTTAACTTTCTGCTTTGTAATAACAGCGTTATTTTCTTTTTATTGTTTTTAAAACTTCAAGATGCTGTTTTTATGGTTATGTGGGTTAAGTGCTTAGTGTTTGTCAGGCTTCGGGTTAGAACTGAAGGGTTCTCAGTTTATTGCAGTCCCCTTTGTGATCCAGCAGCTAAAATATCTTTTGCTGCATCTAAAAGGGTTAGGGGAAGATTGAAGCATACTTGGACAGAACTCTGCATAGAGAAAGAGCTCAGCTTGCTGGTAGTATGAGCTGGTAAGACACATAACTGAAAAGGTGGGTGGTTCAAGAAAAACTTCAGTTCTTTAGAAGTGCCTGCATAAGGTATTCAGGGTGTTATTTACTGAGAAATAGCAGGAAACATGATAACAACTTTATGTTCAATAACAAAAGGCTTATGGGTTATCACTGAGTGTTTTCAAGGCTTATGTTTGTACTGCTGAAGTTGTAGGGATAACGTTTCAGTAAAGTCACTGAGTTTGAAATTGTTTAATAACTGGTTCTTCTTGAGACTTCCTGGAATGATCTTGAAGAAGCTTTGTGTAGTTTGAAATGAAATCAGTAGGATATTTTTGTTAAGGTACACTGATGACCAGTGATAGCGGGGAAAATTACATCAAATTACCCCCAAAATGTGAATTTTTAGCTCTCTTATGAGTGAGGACCTAGCCTTGCTGTATTCTAAGAGCCAGCTGAGGATTGATAAGGAGCTCAATGGCCTAGAGCAGCTGATTCCCTGGGCTGGGTGTGTGATAGCATTAGTAAAACACAGACCTGCCTTGTGGTTTTTGGTTGATTTCATCTGCGTTGCCTTGGGAAGCACATCTGAAAACATGCAATTAACTGTCTGGTTTTTGGTTGGGGTTTTTTTTTTTTTCATTAAGAGAGAGTCTCCTAATTCTTACCTCTCAAACTCTGCTTTTCTTTCTCGTGGAAGCTTACTCCTTGTGTTGGGTGTGAACAGTGCAGAGCATCCCTCTGTCCTTTGCCTGTAAAAAGGTGTGAAGCTCATCTTCCTAAACACAGCAGCAATCACTTGACAGAGTGAAGTGTGCTCTTCTCAATTATGTGTTGCTTTTTGATTAATTATGTGCTGAGCATTTCTTGATGCCGTGAGGTCAGAAACGTTAATGCCTGGTAGTTCATTAGTAATGGATGATAGGAGTTTTTTGGTTCTTAGTGGTTTGGGGTTTTTTTGTCTACTTCCCCCACCGTAACAAATAATATTGTAGTAGAATAACATGTTAATTATGTAACTAACACTTTTCTTAAAAAACCCCACAAACCTTCAGACTTAACACTGCCATTAATAATAGTAGCACATTGCTTTTAAATGATCTACTAGGCTGATTTATTTTTTTTTTATTCATGTGATAAATTGTGTTTAGTGAGTTTTGAATATCCAATTTAACAAGAAATATGTATTTAAAATGTCAGTGACCATTCTGCAGGTTTCTGGCAGCTCATTAGAACATCCGGCAATTTGTTACTGGTTCATTTGCAACGGTTTAGTTGTGGTGGCATTTGTGCAAGAACGGCATTGAATTCCATCTTAATCTGGCTTTTATCAATGTTCGTTAGTCTCTAACTCTCCCATCTTCCCGAAATCCAGAAGGTGGTACTATTGACACAAAAATTTCCTGTATTTCCCAAATGTATAACCACACCTCCGATTTATTGTTTTGTTTTGATATTACAGGCAGTGTGGCTTTGAATAGGAATGCAGATGCCGCTTTCTGCTACGCTTCTGGAAATGTCAGGAAGCTTTTCCAGTAACCGATGGGGACTGGGGGGCGGGAGGGGAAGGGGAAAGGCGTTTTTTTTACCCTGCACTATTGCGCATGCAGGATAACGCAGGTACAAGGGAAATTGCTTCAAGAACCCTGACCAAGTGACTCGCAGGTCCATGACTTTCACTTCCAGGGTGAAAACTAGCTTTTACATGTACTCGTTCTGCCTCATAAATGTTTTTTTTTTTTTTTTTTTTAATACCTGCAACTTCTGAAACAGTTCATGTCGTTACGCCGCTACCAAAGAGAATCTAACGATTACGAGGTCTAAAGGGGCAGCCAACGATTGTAGGGCTGATCTTTCAATGCGGGAACTTAATGATAATGGAGGATTCATGTTGTTATTGCATGGAAACCTAGAGAGAGAATCTGATTGATAGTTTAGCAAGTTATCATGCTCATTTAATTATTTAAACAGACAACTTATTGCCAGTTAAATTATAGTTGGGAATGAACTCTGGAATGTTTAGTTACACATCACACCTCTCTTCCAACTAATAGAAATATTCATTTGCATTTTAAACTTTATGACTCTTTCTTCAAGAAAAGGCAAGTGACTCAGTGGTAAGTGTGGTTTGGGAATCAGCAGTACCTGCTTTCACCAGAGGAAGCTTTTAAAGCAGCAAAGACATGGAGCCTTTTCCAGGAACAGCTCGGAACAGCTTAGTGCCAGGCTGCCTACTGGAAAAGTTAATTGCAGCATCTGTGGACATTTATGTAAGAATTTCTGACCCTGATGTGTTACTTTATCGTCATTAGCCATCGGTTTAAGTATCAATAGGAAAGGACTGAAGTTAATCAATACAAAGGCTGTCACTGATTTCCGTGGGAGCAAGCGCAGTCCTGACGGGCGGTGATGTGCAGCGGGTGTCTGTCAGGTTTGGTTAGCAAGCCTCCAGGTCTGATGCTCTCCCCAGCAGTTCTTCTAAGTCAATTCCACTTATTTCTTCTCTGGCTGTATTGTTGCGTGCCACCATCCTCTCAGATTAGTGAATTAAAGGGGAAAATCAATTTCTGGTTGTAGACGAGTTCTTATCTCTGTGTAAATGCCACCTGCAATACAGGGGAACATGCTTATGGAGTCCTGTCTGTTACAGAACAGCAAGTTGGGGTGGAAGGGAGCATTTCCACCTCTGTCCTGTCCTCTTCAGGGCCATTCATGTGCTCTATAAAATATATATAATCCAGCCAATAAGTGGTTAGCTGCAAGAAATAGGTGGACTGTTTTTCTCCGTCGTTAGGTTGAATATACTGAGGTTGGCAATGGTGCTGGTTTTAGATCCTCAGCTGGCTTCTCCCTTCTTGGGGGGTGTAAAGCCTTCCGTCCAAAGGGCAGTTACTGGAGATGCAGGCTCTAGGTGTAAGGACTTAATAAACAGTGTGACTCCGGACTTTATTCATAATGTTTTCTTTATATGTGGGGAAGCTGATTCCCGCCACAGAGGTCATGAAATCTGAAGATGCAAATTCATTCTCAACTCTGTATCTTCTTAGTAGTTCCATCAGATAAGGGTCTTTTCCTCCTGTTGCCAAATCAGCATCTTAATTATTATAATGATTTGAGACAAAAGAGATAGTTGTATGGGAAGAGCAGAATTCAGTGACTTACTATTTTGTGTAATTTTTATCGAATGTAACTTTTGAAATACAGACCTATGAGAACATCAGATTTGTACCTGTCTGGAAACATACAACAAGGAAATGTCTAGAGAGTGTCTGGTTTTGGACAATTTAGCAAACTAGCTCTTAAATCACTAACTTTAGACACAAGATATTTTATATATGTGCATAGTAGAATATTAGCAGTGAAATAATAATTAACTTTAATTTTTCCCACTACTTAGATGTATATAATTCTGCACAAAATGTAGAGAAGATGAGATCTGTAAAGAGCAGTTAGATGAAAATACACAATACACTAGCTCATAATTGATTAAATGTATTAATTCTCAACACCATTGAAATTTAGAGAATTTTTTAAAAAGCCAGCTTTGTTACATTCTGTAAAAATCTTTTTTTTTTAACCAGAGGTGAGTGAACACAGTGTAGTGCTTAATTATGGATTATGGACACAGATATACAGTGTTCAATTCATGAGTTTCCTCAAATGTCATTTTATATTTAAGTTTAGGGATTTCTGTGTGTTGGACTGCAATCCAAGCTCTGTATGATCTCAGAGTACAGCTTTTGTTGAGGTCCATGGAAGTGAGCTTTTTTTTTAAGCTATGGCTTAACTTCAGAAGCTTTCAGCTAATCTTGGTAGTTTTCCTTCATTAGCAATGAATCCTTTTCCATTAGTTTCCCATTATTCCTCGTGGCTGTACACGATCTGCTCTGCAGAACAAGACAGCTTTTCAGATTTAAGGATGATGCTAGTTGCTGGCTAAAAACCTGTGTACTTCATATAAGCATTCTGTCTGTGCATTTTCCTTCCATGCAAAAAAACCATACGCATGAAGCACTGAAATTTCTGGGAAAATTCAGTGTACAACTCAGTAGCATCATATCCTTGAATAGAATCTGTAAAAGCACGTGGAAATCCTGCTCAACTGACTGTCCAGCATCTGATGATAAACTCTGGATCCTGTTTTAGCTCCTTCCAATTGCTTTTCTAGCTAAAACAATGCTTTTAGATGCTGTGCTGAGCATGTTCATATGATACGTTTATCAGCCCAGTATACCTCTGTTAGACAGTAATTAGGGACTGCCAAACGAACATCTATTTACAGTCACCACTTCTAAGGATAAATTTGCATCATGAAATAGCTTGTGCTTGAGTCCAAGGGCAATTAAAACCGAGAAGGAAAATTTCTCTGCTTTTTAAGGTCAAATTGCACTCTGCTTGCCTTTGAGCTGCTGCACCGTTTGAAAAATCACTGGTTCCTCTACGAGACATACAGCAATGCGTATGCTTTCTCCCTCTAGCATGTTAGCAGAGATTTGAGGTTTGGGGCACAAAATAACTGCATAACAACTTCTAAAACAAGTAAAATGCAGATTGTTTTCTCACAGTTGGATAAGGATGGGAGCAGACGATTCTTGGCCTTTGTACATTCGGCTTGGTTTCTGCAGGCACCTGATACGAAACTGGTGCCCCAGGCAGGGCTACAGAGTATCTTGGCTACAGAGCAGAATTAAGTTTTCACATGTCTGGCTTCCATGTGTCAAATAACCCTCACCAATTTGAGGAGGGGTTCACAATCTGTTCCCTGCCCTAGCGTCTGTGTTCCTGGAGACCAGTACAGCTTTAACATACCTTATTAAAAGATGATACGTACTCTTGCTGAAATTTTGTTCTGCTCAAAACTGGCTTGATACAGCTGCTCTAAAACTTTCCTGTTTGGGTCTGTTACTGGTTGACCACTTGCTAACGTGGGTCATATTGTAGAGTTGCCTCTTCAGGCTTGAGAAGTGCTTAGGTCCTCGGCATATAAAGAGTAAGGCCGTGAGAGTAGGGACATCCTACAGTTTTCTACAAGGCTATGGTATTTTTATACATAAGTGCACTTGTACTATTTGTGTGTGTGTTTTCTTTTTTTATAAAAACCTCTTGCATCTGCTCAGTGGGGAACACTTGGATACACTTAAACATTTCAAATCAGTACTGTGGTGGGGGGAGCTCAAAAGGTGAAGGACACTGACACGCATTTCTCTTTTTCTCATCCTGGAAACGTGACTTAAAAATTAAGCCTGTACCTTAAGAGAAAAGTAGTACGTGCTTCTGGTACCAAAACAAAGCATCAAAAATTGATGTTTGTAGTCAGCAGATGGTGGAATGTCTGACAGCATCCTTGGCTGAAATCTACCTTTTTTTTTTGTTTGTTTTTATGTCTTTGAGTAGAGTATCAGAATACATCTTAAGGATAAAACTTTTAGTGATATATAAATTATTCTGTCACCAAAACCTATGGGTGCGTGTTCTGGCATATATTTGCAATGTTGATGTTCCATGGTCTCTTCACTTATATGGCAACCTGTCTATGAGATTCCATGAACATAGCAATATTTCTTTGCCTTGATTATCTCCTTGAACTGAGAGAAGAACATACCTAAAATTTACCTAGGCACGTGGACTACATCTAGTGATAACTCCAGGAGTAATGATTTTAGGACTTCGTTTACAGTGTAGTGCCACGTTACAGTATAATAAATAGAATTCAGAAAGTTAAAGGTAAAAATCAAGCATATAATATTATAATGGAGTTCTAGGAACCTCTAATAATTTAACTTGTCAGAACTGTAATGAAAAACAAGAACATTTGCCAAATCCTTAGAATAAATTTATATAATTCTAGTGTGCTGCTTAACAATAAATGAGTGATGGCATTTCTTTATTAGTCCATTTGAAATAGCGTGTTTTGTAGGAAATAATACACATAAACGTTATAAAATTATATAAAATTTTGCTTTCCCGTGTTACCGACTCTAATGAAGGCTCTAGGAATAATTGAACAGAAGTCATTGTGCAGAGGTTATGGGTTGCATCCTGATAACTTGAGTGGAATTCAGGGAATAACGAAGGTGTGGTGAGCTCCCAGAACATTGCCTGTGTATCGCGTTACCGACAAACCTTGTTGCAGTAAGTCACCTTTATTCACTGGTGCTTCCAGTGTCTCTCAGACTGTTGATGTTTTAATCTCATAATAGAAGCCAGTGGCAATGGGAAAAGAATTTCATGTCCCTGGCCCTTTGCTGTCCTCTGATACACATTCATCGTGAATCAAGCGTACTCTTATTAATTAGCAGCTAAAGAGCAAACAAGCCGGCCATGATCCAAATCAGCCTTTCCAGGGAAACACACTTTGAACTATAGCAGAGACCTGCGTACGCATGTATTTATAAACACATAAATGTATTTTTATTAATTAGTGTACTCTTATTAATTAGCAGCTAAAGAGCAAACAAGCAGGCCAGGATCCAAATCAGCCTTTTCAGGGAAATGTTTTTTTTCAACTACAGCAGAGGCCCATGCACGCATGTATTTACAAACACACATAAATGCTTAATGGCCACAAAAGTGGAAAGTTTGCTTTGAAGGATAACAAAGGGATTTTTCATTGCTATAGAAACGCTCTGAGAGTTTGCTTTGTCTCCGAGGTAGAAAGCGTCCTGGTTGCAGCACGGTTAGCTTGCTTGGGAAAGGACAGCTCGTAGCTGTTCATGAACTGACCAAGCAATCCACTGCTTAAAATGCTGACTGTAGAAGGGACGTGGGTACACCTTGTCAGGGGAAGCTATCTCACTAGAGTTTCATAACCTCATCCCTTCGTCCTGTGACATTTTAACATTTATATTCCAACGTTTTGAGTCTCGACAGCACTTCAACTTTCATGTTCTTTTTCTCTCAGCTGCTTCGTATAATTTTCCAACCGCTTTTGTCAGGGGTGATCTTGCAAAGCACTATGTCCATCTGCTGACCCTGCAGAAGAATCCTATATCAAGTCTGCATTTCTACATGTGCTTATTATAGACAGAAGTGTTTGTGTCACTCCTTTAAAGTTTCCTGACACTTAGTATGACAAGACTTGGGTTTCGACTTTTTCTAATGCTGCCAAACTTGAGCTGCTTGGACTGAAATTCTTCACGTGGGTGTTTGCCTCAGGCTGCCTTTCTTTGAGAAGCTTCAGCAAAAAGTTTAGCTACTATGGGTGGTATTTGGGAAGCACCAAGTTGGATGCTTAATGCAAACAACTGACCTGAGACTGTTGTGTGATACAGACCTTAGCAAAGGTCTTACCCCAGTGTCAGGGCTGTGATTGTGGTGCTGCAGGGATAAGATGTGAGCCCTTGGCAATTCTCAGTGTTGGCCAACGTTGGGAATGCGTGGGAATTTTTTATGACTGGTTGTGGAGAAGAAGCTGTGCAAGTGGAAGAGGTAGTGGGAAACATAACTGCTCCGTGCTGGCTCTCACTTCTATATTCAGTATCTTCAGAAGCACTGCTCACTAACTGGCTGCAGCAATTAAAAAGAAATGCTGTCTTTTCTGTGAACTGGAGATCAAATCTGAAGCTCATTAGTATAATGTTTCCATGGTAACATTTTCCCTGTTTATTCCATGGAGTTGAAAACAGAATTTGGGTTCAGGCAAACTTTTTTCCATGCAAGTAACAAGGTATCATTTTTAAAACTGAACTAAAACAATTACGCCCAACTACTGTTGGTTGATGTGTACTTTTTGGTGGGATATCAGTCCTGATGCTGAATGCGAGTCACTTCTATTTGATAGTTAATAAATAAATAGTTGATTGATAAATGGGAATTAAAATTTTCTCTTTAAGCCTGCCCAGTTAACAGTCAGGCTTTCTTTGAGTGACTCTTCAGACTACAAAAGAAAAGTTTAAGTACTACAGATGATGCATATTCTGCTACAAGTAATAGAAACAGCATCTGTAGACAGACATGCATTGGAGAACTAGCAGGCTTCTCTTCCTCATCCTTAAGGACTCAAGGAGTCTCAGTGAAATCCAGGATAAAAATTAACTGGATTGGCAGGGTGAGAGGTGTAATTATAGTTGTATTTAAGGAATTTATAAAACCAGAGACTGATCTCCCGGGTATGAACTGTACTCACAAAATGGTAGTTGTGCATCAGATTAACAAGAAATATGCCTCAGTGTCTTCCAAGGCAGTGTTACTGATATGCTATATAAATTGAAAATGATCTTCCACAATGTTTTCAAGCTAGTACCTTTTTAAAATAGTCCTCTAAATTAGGTGTGGAATGTATTTATATTTGGTACTTGAAATGGAAATGTACAAATCTTGTAAGGGAATCTATGCATCCTACCATCTCTTTCTTTCTGTGTGTGTGTATATATATACACACATGCCCACACGCACATACATGATTGTCAAGTGTGGGGTTATGACAAGTGCTGTTATNNNNGTTATAGCAGCACATCTCTGCTGGGTGCTGCTATGAGCACAAATTAAAGCAAACCAAGAAGGATGCTGGTGGGCACACTCCAGAAAGCCAAGACATGACTTGGAAAAATATCAGTGGAAATTATGTTTCAACCGTGAAAAGAGAAACTGGTATGTAAGAAAGAGAAGAGGAACAATGCAGTACTATTAGATATCTGATTATCTGTGACAGAATTTAATGGCAAGCAAATAATCAGTGTGTCATTTGAGCACAGATGTTTCTGAGAGTCTCAGGAATTATGTCTAGATATTTGAAGAATGGCTTGTATCTTAACATTTAATTCTAAAAGCCAGCAGCTGATTGTTTGGGCAATCTCGACTTATTGTTTGACAAAATAAGCTCTCTGGAGACTTCATGATATAAGATCAACTATTAGGTGTGAACAGTAGCACAGACCACATATTCATGTGCTTAAATCAACCAGTAACGTCAATGTATGTATTTTCTAATTAGTAATAGCTGCCTCTTGGCTCCCCACACCAAGCTTTTTGTGGTCTATTTAAGCACTACGATTGAGAGAAACATGTTTGGACCCTGAGAAATGTGCTTTTCTGGCTTAAAACTGAGCAGCTAAAAAAGCTGTCGTGTGGTCCAAACAATTTAGCATGAAATAAGAAAATTCATGAAGCCCCAGTGAACTTTGGGGACTGTCAAATCTGGTATTTCATAGTGAGGAGGGGAGACTTTGCAATAGCCTTTATGTTTAAGTTGCTGTTGCCCATGGGTTACAGCCCAATCTTCTTCCACTCAGTCATGCCATTTGCTCTTTCTTGATGTCATTAATTTTAGTTGCTTTTCCTGAAGAAATTCTATTTAATTGAGGTTTGAGTGTGTTCACATACTCCCTCGTTCCACCAGAGTTTTCTTATATAATGAAAGAAAAGTAGGTTAGGAGTTAAAGAAACTTTGTTTGACTGCTGTTCTCCTAATGAAATCCTGCAGTATATGCTCTTGAGCATGTCTTTCTTATCTTTTAACTAAAGTCCTGTGAGCAAAAATGTCTTGAGTAGTTCAGGTAGCAGTGTTAAAAGCCCATACCTGCTTGATAAAAATATGTATTTTCTTCTGTCAGCCACCTGAAATTTTCAGATGTAAAGGTACATGCTTTTCCGAGGCATTAATTCAGCAGTATTGAAGAATAATTCTGGTTGGTAATAACTGATTTCTATGTTAAAGCTTCCAAGGTTAGTGCTTTGCTTTCTGTTGTTCAGAAAGTTTCACTATACCTTCATGTACACATGCATTCACAAGGTGGCAGTTGCTGATAAATTACCCTGAAATCTAATATTTGCAGAATACCATCTTCTTAGGTTACTCCTCCTTAATGTAAAGTAGCTTGTGTTTCTACATCTTGGAATGGCAGGATATTTAACTTATGACTAAGACTCTTCATTCCGTCCTGAAATACATTAGGCAAGAAGCTGTGTAAAAGTAGTCATATGTTACATAAAATATCAGCACTGTAAGAATAGGAGCTAGTTCTCTAAAGGAAGAATTAGAAGTGATGAAGAGAAGATTTAACTTTCTCCATCTTTAGAATTATATCTATAATTCCTGTAATTCCTTCAGAAATAATGTCTTGTATCCACTGATGTCATAGTAGCATTTACAATAAGATCCATTCTTGGTGAAGCCAGTAAGATGTAAATGTTCATTCTCATCCGCGTAAATTAATTTTATGGGGAAATTTCTAATCATGATAAGACCACTTATTCTAATACATCAGTTTCAGATGTGCATCATTCACTGCATGTTTTGCAGAAATGGTACAACATTACATCAAAATAGAACCAAGGTCTTTCCCCAAGAGCTGCTCCTGAAAAGAGAAGTTTGCTCTTCTGTACTGCAGAAAACGGTGTGTTTCTGGCACCTAGGGAGCTTGGAGGCTTGATGACAGCAATGTGCTTTTTCTCCAAGCCTATGCTTCCACAAGCTCTAGGGCTCTCCTTCTATCTCTCCATTAAGAAACACAGACATTGAAGATGCAATACTGCTTCTTTATGATCCTAAATAGTAATGAGATTCCATTATACAATGTCATTATGTGCATAATTGTTACTGAGACAATATTACACCATCAAGGTCGAGAACAAGTAACCGGAACCACACATACAACTTTATGGCCGGAGACCTTGGGGCACAAAGCGTTTTGCCAGACTCAGCAGGAGATTCCCGGTGAAGTAAGGGGAAGGACCTGGAGCTTGTGAGGACCACCAGCCAGGTGCCTACACCTCGGGACTGATATCTTAAAACAACTACAAATTCCTGCCCAGACTGGCTTCTCCCATAGCCTTGTTCAGGTACCAGTAGGTATGTTCGTAAGATATATATATGTGCATATGTATATACATATATATAACATGTTTTTAAATTAAGATAATTGAGAGATTGGAAGTTTTGACTAGAATGGAAATGGGTGATACTGCTCTTTAGAAATATTATTTATTGTCCTGAAATTTTTCCAGAATGAAGTGTAACTGGTTTATTATGGCTGTGCATGCTGCAGTTTTATGTGATAACCTGTCTAAGATATTTGGGGCTTTACTTTTCTTTTTAGAGCTCCTGTTATTTTTCTTCTCACTTAAGATGTAAATGCAAAGCAAGCCACATTTATCGAATCAGTTAATCCCTAGATTAACAGGAGTTGTTAAACTGATTTGCAGAGCTTGTTTTGAGAGCTATTAACTTTCACCTCTTTCCCCATAGTTGATTGAATAGTGATTTTTAGGATTACCGTAGAGTTTAAATTCTCTTCAAGTCAGAAACCATTATTTTGGAGACTTTCTATGAATTGTAGTAGAAGCAGTGCTGCATTTCTGTTTACTTATAAATGTACATAGTTTATGGAATATTTTTATTTTATATTTGCTATTCCAGAAGAAAAAATTGAACTTAAAGTCTCTTCAAGATATTTGGATGCTCTAGAGTTTGTGTGAATGAAAAGATGTGGGTTTGAGTTGAACTTCATGTCTAATATTGTAGGTCTAATTAAAGTAGCTGTATAAATTACAAATGAGTTAAAAAATCTCAGGGGAGTTGTGTTTTCATTTTATACTAGCCCTGTCCTTTTTAATGTAGGTCAGAAAATGGTTTTATTAATACATGGAATTAAACAAATTTAAATGGTATTTTTTCTTCTGAAATTAATTCCATTATGGAGAGTCCTATGGCATTTAACAGGAATGAAACCAGTAAGGTTTTATACATAAATTACATTAGAAATGTGCATATTTTAAAGGAATTATCTGTTTTTTAAAGAGGGTTTTTGAACCTGTCTCCAGAATTGTGTTGCAGGGATAGAATTATTTCTTCAATGCCAGGAGATACTTTAGGAAGACTATTCCTTTTGTGATATTTTAATAAAACCTTCCATGAGGGTTTCCATCATAAGATGTTCTGCTATAATGCAATTTGTGACATTTTCTTTCAGGTGAGTCAGATGTTCTGCAAACTTGAATTTAAACACGAGGAGAAAAATGTTTGTTTTATTTTAGTAGAACCATAGCAGAGCAGGTAAGGGGAAGGAATGACTTTTACATTTCAGATGTTTAAGGTGTGCATGAGTCATATCTTGGCTGACCATGACCTGCTTTGAACTGCACTGAGCTACGTGGAAAGTTACTGGCTGCAGGCACAGTCATTCAAGCACTTAAATGTAATAGATGGGTGAAATGTAGCCTGGCACCCTCTTGCTCACTAATAGGCATCAAACACATCACAAAAATGTCTTTTGGAGTTTCTGTTAGATTACAAGAGATGCATGCAAATGCTGAAAGCAAAATAATATTTTCCTTCATAAGAGAAGAACTATGACTCTTTTCCTGTTCTCGGCCGTATTTCACTTTATTGTGCCCAGTCAACTTGTGACAATAGCTTTCCTATCTTGTGTGTTGGTATCACAGCTGTTGTTATTTGGCTGAGACAGCAGCCTTAAAATATTTTTGATCAATACATACATACTTAGAGATTTAGGGTTAGCTAAACGCTTGGACTGTTTGGCATAAGGTAAAGTGGGATCCCCTGTGGGTATATGAGCCATTCACACCCTGGGCTTGGGTCCAGGAGGATGTCACTTGTGGGGATTGGGGGAGGGAGGGGGAAAGTGATGCCTGGTGTGTATAACAGGGAAGAGGAGAGCTTTGGTTCTGCTTTTACAGTAACTCAGCAGAATTGTGGACAGAAATGAATTATTTTGTGTGACACCTCTGGGTCACAGGAGAAGTGTTGCTTCTGATAGCAGATCCTGAATGTCAGTGTTTCCTCTCTTGCTTTCCCATCAGAAATCTGTTGGCAGAAAGTAATCTTGGGAAGTTGGAGGTGTTGTTTTAAATCTGGGGAAGAAGAAATTGAATCATGTCTCAATCCTGCATCATATGACCCTTCCTTAGTCTTGGCCCACGCTTCATGAAAGGGTGTGTGATGCTTGCTATTTAAAAATCCATGCTGCCTTTATCCTTTTCTCCCTTGCTCCCTTTAGGAGAAAACACATCGATCAAGACTTCTAGAAAGGTTTCCAGGTCTTTGGTCCAAGGAAAAGCCGAGGGCAAGGTGCTGAAGCTCCAGAGAGCAGAATTCAACATCTGCTTAATCCTTCTTTTGTTAGCTAAGTCTCCTGCTGTGACTGGCTTCCTCCTTGCTAAAGTCTCCTTTGCCTAACTTACTATCCCTTTGCTTAATACAAAGCTTGGCACCCAGCTTTCAGGGTGGGTGTTTTTAAGTGAGGTACTGCAATGCCATTTCTGATGTTGAAATCACTTTATAGCTACAGTCCTTATGCCGCATAAAGTCTGATCACAGTCTAATACAGTGTTCACAGATGTCATTATGAGAATATAATGACTTCAACACGCATGACAGCCTGCAGCTGTGGGCCTCCATTGAATAATTTTATTCTAGCGAGTCTTTTCAAAACAACTTCCAGTTCTTTCTTGTCATCAAGTTTGAGATGGTAAACTGGAGATAACAATGATTTTTCTGAAACACGTCTATTATTAAAAAGCCAGCAGCAGCAGTAAGGGTTGAATATTCAGCTTGTGGAGAATTGCAGCGTCTGCAACATAATTGTGTCAGAATAGCACGATGTGCATAGCTGCCCTGAATGCTGCTGTGCTGCTCTTTCCTTGTTAGAGAGCAAAGATCCAACAGACAAGAATAGTCCCTGAGTAATAGCTCTCTTAAAAATCTCAGGAAAGGCTCCAGAGGGAAAGAAATAGAAAGTTTTGAGCCCTGGGAAGCAACAGCCTTAGAACAAGGAAGGAGGGTTTTGTGGCATTCAGATTGTCACTGGTCAAAATGGCCTTGAAAGGGAGGCTTGTGCCTACAACACACTTTGCAGAGTAAAGCTTGGGCTTGGGCTTGTGCCAGATACCAATCAATGCCCAGAGCACTTGATCAATATCCAGTGTTACTCCCTCTCCTTTGTTCATTGCATAATAAAGCTGCAGGGCTCAAGCAGCTCCCTGGCCCATGTTAAGAAGCTAAAGGTCATAGTAATGAAAATCAGAAGACTAGGAGCCAAATGGAGCACCTGGTGTTAGGGCAAATTTGGGTTATCAGTCTACTACTGGGGATTTTTCTGTTGAAAGAGGGTTCTTCCTATGTTACTGAAGTTTAGTCCATGCACCCAAGCAAGTAACACTGTTATAGAATTGTTACACAATAGACCTGTGGCTAGTACAGTGGGGAAAATGATGCAATATTATGCTTAAAAACAGATGAACTTGTGCTTTGTTGTTAGCTGATGTGATGTATGGTGCTAGAACGAGAGAGCGAACTTGAATTTTGTTGCGGGCTCTCATGCTTGTGAACCTGGGTAAGGCACTGGACTGGGTTCCCGTGTGGCCCTGTCAGTGCCCCACCGTAGGACCCTGCTACTTTCTGCATAGACCAAACCACTACCCATCTCCATCTTCATCACTCTGCTTTTAAGAGGGAGGCACCAGAGGAAATTCTTCTATGTATTAAACACTTGTAATACTTGTTCATAAATGCAGCGTCCTCTAGTTGCGTTGCCACCACCATGGGTGACCTCTGGGACTCTGCTTTTTACTGCTTGTACAAAGCTCATTCAATTTGAGAGATTTTTCTCTGGCTGGATTTGGTCCTCTATTAGATTGCATTTTAGCATCTTTTGTAGCTGAGGTGCCCTGACTTAACACAAAAAATGCTGAGGAAATGTTTTTGAAGATCAAGGTAGAAAAAAGTGCATCCTGTTTTCCTTGAATATTGGAGTATTCTTTGCTGGGAGACCTGAGAAGTGATCAGTATGCTGTTTAGTTTAGGCTGGTAAATTGAAAAGACACAGCAATTCTGTCAAAAGATTAACATTTTAAAATAAAAATAATTAAGTTCTAAACTTTCAGGTTAGTTTCACTACTTGTTTTCTTTTAGCTTAATTTCTGTTGGATATTATGAGTATGCTCAATGGAAAATATTTTGTTTGTGCTCAAGTGTTAACAATATTTTTGGAGTTCATTTTTTTTGGAGTAGTGTGTATTAGCCTTTAATAAACCAGAAAGTTTCATTTTCTGGTTTGAACAATGTGCCCTTAATATAGAATCCTGACCTTGTATACTTGTCTTCTGTAACCTGCTCTGTGGGTTTGGTTTTTGTGTATTTATGTCCTTCACAGGCTTGCGCTAACCTTGCAGCTAATCTGATATTGATTTCTTTCCCATAAGGTTATTGTATGCAATTGGAAGTATTTTTCAGATTGGCTGCTATACTAATTTCTTGCCACACAGTGTGTGGGTTGCTAGCTGAGATAGCGAGGACAGGAGATCTACAAGTGCCCCAGGCCCAAGGTCTTCATCTCAGGTGCGAGCATTCCTGAAATTCCCGGTCATCTCAGCGGGATTTGATAAAGCTCTAAAACATAAAAATAAGATTCCTAGTCAACATCAGCATACTCATTGCAGTAGGTCAAATCCTGAATTCTGTTATGCATTTATCATGAAAAGAGAGTTGCATCTTTTGCCCAGGAAAGCTTTAGGGGCTTCATGGTAAGCTAGAGGCCAGGGAAAACTACATGGAGTCTTTCCATCCATAACAGCCCTTGCTTCTCAGTCCTCATACTTATTGAGTATGTAATGTAGCCTTTCTGATTTGAAACTAGGTATTTTATTTCCCATTTCAATTACTCTTTAAAATGCATCATCCATCATAGTGTTTTAGCATGTGAATAGCCCCAGTGATTGCAGATTGAATCAGATCAGGGTTTACAATAAGACATCTGTCGAGAAAATACACTTACCAACAATGTAAATATTGTATTCAAATACAAATGTGAATCCTCTTGAAATTATGCATTGATTTAGAACAAATGAAATGATATTTATCTCTTTTCTCTCTCTCAGCACTGTGTCCTACTCTACAGGAATGCTCCTACCTCCATTATGCGGCTCTCTTTTTAGTGCCTGCATCCTTTCACACTCCTGGGCTGCAGACAGGAAAAGTAGATTTTGGGATGGGTGTGAATACTGTTCTTCATGATGAAGAACACATTAGCTTGAAACTAGCACAAATCAACTTGTGGGCAAATCTGTGTTAGAGTGAATTTTGACCCACTTCATTGGAACTAGCTATTAAAATAGCTTTCAGTTCTTGAGCTAGCTGCTAAAAATGTTGCGTGCAGCAGGCACTGCTTCCTGCTGCTACTGCACCTTTCAGCAGCTCTTGCTGTTGCTGGTGTTTTTTGATAGACTGACTCTTGTGGACTTTGTTGGTTTTTTAGCTCAAAAGAGACTGTGAGTACAGAGAGTCTGGCTGGTTTCCCACTCCTGGGCTGCCCTTTACTCCTTTGTCTTGAGATTATTTTGGCAATTCTACCTCTAAAAGGAAGTGAGGACTTAGTCCTTTGTGCCAGTTGCCAGTTTAGGATCTGTATGCTAATGGTTACAGCCCTAACACTGGGGGAGCATGCTTACAAATGTTTAAGTAATCTGTCCAGTAATTTTAATAATTCAAAGTATTCCCAAGCTTCGTCCTTTTCAGAGTGTCTAGCACTTCATACCTGAATCTATCTGGGGGCAGTCAACCAGGTAGACTACCCCGCTGTGTAACAGAATTATCCCTCTTTGTTTCACTGGAAATCAATTATGGCTATAGGTGGCAAGATGTTTGTTTGGATGCCTAAAATTTTGGATGCCTTTTCAGGTAGAATATTTTCACCTTCCACTGCATTCCTCTTTTTGTCTCTCTTCTCCAGCAAAAGGCAAGAATAGATAAAACGACTGTTGTTTCCTGGGGGTCTGCGGAAATTCACTGGATGGTGCGTGTTGGCTAGCTCTTCTCACATTAGGTGTATAGGTCTGCAAGAGGTATTCCACTGTACTGGGTTTTTCCCCATGCAGATTTTCTAAATGTACAGCCTCAGTGGCAGACCTGTCTGCAGTTTCTGTGGCTATTCAACCCTCCACCATTATAACCTTTATTTTTCTGTAGAGAGGGAAAAATGGTCCCTCTTCTGATGACTAGCAGAAACCCTTGGACTAGTCTCTGTCCTGTGAAATCCTGTGCTTGGCAACTGCTTGGCTTCTGCCCTCTGGGCCGGTGCATAGTTGGTTTACAAGGTTGGTGCTGGTGTGGTTTCATTAGAGTGGAAGAGGTGTGAGAGAGCATAAGGTTTTTGAAAGTCTTGGTGTGATTATTTCTTTCAGTAGCTCGTTTCTTGGTTATCTTTGTGGGTTGTTGTTTTTTTTTTCTACTTCAAGAATATTCCCCACAAGCCAACTCCCTGACAAGAAAGGTGATGGTTGAGATTAATGTGGAGACTCACTTTTCAAAACATTGCACTAGAACACCTGCTGAAATTATTTTTCTACACTTATGTATGGCTCCTTTTCCCACCTTTTTCTCTGAAACCAACGTAACATTTCAGTTGGTTCTGTCAAGAAGCTGAAACAGCTATGTCAGGTTTCTGCCTCACACTGATAAACTTCAGCTTGACAAAGTTACAGGTAACAGAAATTGGTTTTGCAATCAAAAGGCAGAGAAAGCGTGTCCACTATTATCTGAATTGTCTTTCCTATGTGTGTAATAAAGAAAGTAAACAAACCAAATGCCTCCCACCCACCCCAAGAAAAACCTTCTGCCAAAGCAGAAGCCTGCTTAGGCTTTTCTGTTTCGACAAGTACAAGCTGTGCTCACAACCGCTTCAGTTTGTGGAAGAAAGGCTCTTTCAAGCATGAATCTCTTTCTGGAACCCCTCTATACCTTGAAAGACAAGGATTAAAGATGCCAAATCTCAGTGAAAAGGTTTTGGACAGTATCAGTGAGCTTTATGCTGCATGCTCACACTCTATTCTGCCTAAATCCAAGAGCTGGAAGGATTTTTCTGTGGGTTGAGGCTCTTTGCAGAGTTGAGGGCGATTCCATGCTGGAGCATGGAAATCTCTAGAAACCTAGGGAGTAAAAGGAGGATTCATTTGACTATTTGTTGGAAAGCAATAACCATTCCTCATCTACAGAGTTTTTTGTATTGACTGTTCCATATCAGTAGATTGATTATGTGTAACATGTCATTAAAAATGAAATAAGCTAGGCATTGTAGTGGCTGCTTTTTAACAAGCCATTCACAAAGCTCTGCCACATTTTGGAGCATTGAAAATTGTTTTTAATGATGCTGCAGTTGCATAAAACAATACGAGCTTGCAGTGGCTGCTGGTCTCTTCAACAATTGTGTGCCTGCAGAGTTATTTTGCAGCCATTGAAACTGTTCTGTGTGTGCATCTTGTGCTCATGCAAATTTCCAGTCTTTTACTGGTTTTAGGCAAGTAAACCCTATTAGATAGTCATACACTATTAAAAACCAAATCCTAGGTTTCTTTTTCATGTAAATTCCTACTGAAATCAGTAAGGCAAGTCCTGTAGCCCTTACTCAGGGAAAGCTTTGCTTATTTGAGGCTGGATTTAGCCCTGTATTAGTTATTTTCATTCAGTGGATGTGCGTCCCCTCCTTTCTTTCTCCCAAAGGAAATCTGGCAGCTTGTCTGTTCCAGAGGCAGTGAAATATTGGCAGGTTTCAAAACTAAATGTGTCAGCCTCTCTGACAAACAGTCAGTCAAAGGGCAGACACGTTCCTATCACTTTTTCTGAAACCAGTCAGCTCCACGCTAGAGAGAGACCGGCTTCATGAAATAAAAGCTGCAACAAGACATTTCCCACAGTGCTGCCTGTGAATGTGCATTAATGCTGGAACCAGGGCAGGCTGCACCTCGTGCCATACTCTGCTGCTTCCAGAGGAGGAAGAAAAGTATCAGACCCGTGAGGCTGCAGGTCTTTCCTTTATGCTGTAAAACCCCATGCGCGTGGTTATTTGACCAGCTCTGGTCTCAGATAAGGAACTGTGGTGGAGAAGCCCCTAATGCCTTTGCCTTGGTTCTGGAGGAGGTTTTGAATTTTTGAGTTTGCCAGTGCTTTGGAAGATTTGGACTTGATGATTGAAAAGGCGGGAGTTTTCTTTTGAGAGGGAAAAATGAAGTGTGGTCTTTACATGCCTAATGTCATACATATAACCCTGTACCTGATACAGTCATAAAATAGTTAGGGTTGAAAGGGACCTTTAAAGATGATCTAGTTCCAGCCCCCCTGCCATGGGCAGGGATGCCTTCCACTAGGTCAGATTGCTCAGTGATAACATTGGTTGGGTGGGAACTGTCTGTCCTCTGTGTTTGCAGAAGTGTGATATAAGAATGGTCCTTGGGGTCTCAGTCCAGGCTTACAGTGCTGTGGGGTGAACACAACAAAGTGTTTAACTGATGCTTCTTGGCCTTCACTGTGGAAACTGGACAGCACAGATGTTTAGAGTTATCCTGAGATCAAATCAATTGCAACTCGAAGGGTTTGCAAGTCGTAATCTTTTAACCCTTAGCTTTGGACAGCTACTTCAACAATAAACAAATTAACTGTTTCAAGTTATAGGTGTGTTGTTTTGTGGTTTTTTGTTTTTAAACTCCGACTAGGAGACTATACACCAAGGGCTTTCTAGTGATGTAGTAGTAATAATTCTGACATGACATCATTTAAACTACAGGTCTGTCAGTCTGACCTCGGTGCCTGGGAAGTTCATGGAACAGACCATCCTGAGTGCCATTATGTGGTGCATGAAGGACACCCAGGTGATCAGGCCCAGCCAGCACGGGTTCACGAGGGGCAGGTCCTGCTTGACCAACCTG
>JAOXJM010000041.1:62374810-62387646 GCA_026413425.1 Tringa solitaria | reverse complement strand
CCATTAAAAAAAAAAACAACCAACAACCCAACAACAAAAACCAAACAAGCCAATGCTTTGGTATGGGTCTTTCAATTTTTAATTTATATCTTTTTCCAGCCATGAAGCTTCCATATTATTTTTGTATCAGTTTTCTCTCTTGGACTTAGATGAGCTGGTGGAGGAGAGTCAGCTACAAAGTAAATGCAGCAAGAAGTGCAGTATTCTGTGGGTTACAGGTAGAGCTGTTGAGTCCAATCGCAGAACTTTTAAACTCCGTTTTCTCTTTGAGTTGGAAACCAATAAGACTGTCTCATTGGTTGTACAAAGGTAAACTTCCCTTTATTTATTTGTTTAATCTGAAACTGGCCCAATCTCAACAGCAACAGTTGTTCTTAAAGTCCCTCCAGTGGTTGGTGCCCTTGGAGTGGGTGGCTCTGGGCAGCCTGAAGGGTCACTTCCTCACCACAGGCTCGTTCTTCTGATTTTTCGAGTGGAAATCCTGAGGCACAGAACAGTTCTGTGCCTGGGGTCATGGAACAAATAATCAGCAGAGAGGGGAGCAAGAGCTCCAGACTCTCATCTGTTTCAACTACTAAATTATTTCTCCTGCAGGAAGTCAAGAAAAGTTTGGTCCTTCCATTTGGTACCGAATCTGTATTCTCCCTGGCTCCCTACTCTCATATAGCCTTGCTACAACATACCTTCAGCTTTCATACTCCTCCATACCCCTGTCACTTTTATCCTCTTCATCTTCCACATGTTAACCAGGGCCTGATCCTTTGCAGCACCCAGCTAACCCCATTGCACTCCAGTAGTGGTGCAAGGTGATGCCATTAGGATGTTCAGCCTTTCTTTGAATCCCTGGGTTGGCTCCCTTTCCCACCACAGTAAAAGAGATGTTTCTTTTCTATCCACCGTAGCCCTTGATAACCCTTGTACTTACCTCTTATTTTCTCTCTCTCTCTCTTTATCTGCACAGTGACGTGAGCCTCATCTGAAGCTTGCTTGGATTCTCACATCTCACCTTATCTCTTATATCTCTGTCCTGTAAATATTCAAATCCCTCCTGATCAGCTACTCTGCTGGTTACTTATGATGCTGCAAAAATTCAGAGAGAATCTAGAGAACAATTTTTTTTCTTTTTGGTGCCTTAAATTTATCTTATTAGGACCATTTTTTTTTTCCTACCCTGTTCTCCTTTATCTCTTTCTCCGTGTTTGTGACTTCTAAGTTTATTATTTTTTAGCTCCTGGCCTCTGCTGGTCTTTCCAATCCTCCTTTCATTTGGAAGCAGCAACCCCTTTCAGTCAAATTATACTGAAAATAAAATCAGCTCCTGTGATTTCTTGAAAAGATAAAGGTTTGGCAGTTGACAGGGCATCTTAATTTGTAGTTCAAGGGTGAATGGATATACCGTAAGCACGTTTGAACTTCATTTTTTCTTCAAAGAACAGTGGTAAGAAGAGATGTGCTGTAACTCAGACTGAAGCTAAAAAAAGTGCCTGGAGGAAATATTTGTAAATATCCCTCATTTCTAGTTGGCTTTGAAACCAAGTCATTCGAGGTGCCTGGAGCCCTAGACTGACTGTAACTAATCTTCTAGCCTTTGTCTCTGAATAACTTGAACTCTCCTAGTCTGGTTTCCATTAAACTGGAGCTCTTAATGCTCCCCCTGGATCATATGTAGTGCATTTTCCTTATCTGCTCGAGATACTCTCTAGGTGCACCCTTTTACTCAGTGCTTCAACTTGTCTGGATATTATGGTGGTTTTTTCCCCTCTTCCATCTGTACCCTTAAAAAGGCCAAATGCCTCTGTAATTGTTCATTCTTTTAAATTATTCATTCTTTTAAAAGTGTAAAGGTAGTGTGGGTTTGTCTCTGCATCTGCTTTCTCTATGTGTGTGTGTATATATATGAATTTATTTTTTTTTTTAAATGTGGAAGAGGTGTACCAACACCACCATACGTAGAAGGAAAGTAAGTCAAGCAGCTCGACTATTGGCTTTCTGTCCCCACACTACTGTTCCTGCAGAAATGCTTGCTTACATGGCACCAAGGCATCATGACATCCTGTAGATGCTCGTTCTTTGGAAACTAATGGTTGCTGTTGCAGTTGGCTCTTTTAAGTCAAGCATTGACTGTGTGCTATGGTGGATAACAGCCAAGGACTAAAATTCACTAATAACTTACCCGAAGGGGAATTACCAGAAGGCTGCATGCCTGGTCAAGTGCAGCTCAGTCCTGTCTGGGTTTTTGGGATTACGTTTTTTTTTTTTTTTTAGTATATCTAACAAAATAATTTCTGGGGACCAGTACTCATAAAGAAATAGCATGAGGCTTTGACCATGACACTCACTTGACATGGTCAAGCCCTTAATAACTTATGGTCCCTAATAAACCTGGTGAACTGAAATGCTTAGAGATGGTAAAGTGTTATGATGCCTGTGGAGAAAAATAGCTGAGAAGGGCTGAGTACATAAGATTTAACTTTACTGTGCTGTCAGGCATATTATTTCATTTGATTTACCATATGCTTTTAAAAAAATATACTATATCTTGCCATATCTGTTGAGAATGAAAAAAGATACTGCCCAATTTCTTTATATTCTATAATTTTGAGGGGTCTGGATACCATTATTAGATAAAATCCTCTGGGACTGTCTCAGTAATGTTATGTCGCAGCAACAAGTGTTTTTTTGTTTGATATTCTGCTGTGAACTCATAGAAGGATTGCATTTGCTCCCATTTGCATTGTCCTAGCATCTTATTTGTGCTTGGCTATTCTTTATCTTATGGTTTTGAATTCTTAAGCTTACCTGTGATATACGTTCTTGGTTCCTTATACCATTTTAAATTGAACTGCATTCCATATCATTTTTTACCATAGCTGAATGTATTGTGCAATATGAGATTTCCTGGGAAATAACTGTCTACTTACTTCTGCATCGCCTATAAGGCTAACAACCACTGCATTTCTATCATTTTCCATAGGATTCATAAAGGTAATAAAAGCACTGTTTCAAGAATAGACTTCTGAGGGACCTTCTTTAGAATAGCCTTGATTCAATTATACTTTGACATTTTCCATTTCTGTTTTTTTTTGCTAATCTATCAATTATTTACTAATGAATGTAATAATAACAATTTCAGTCAGCATTTATTATACAGTGAAAAAATTATTGTTGTATAAGACCAGATTTATGAACACATTAAGACACTTATCTCCACAATAAACACTAATTCTGAATCAGAATAACTCTGAAATTAAGGCTGAATGGGTATTCTTTACTGATTAAAACAACCCTTGGAAGCAAAGTGATTTTCTTCAAAGCTTATTGCTTCCATAAGAACAGTGAAATTTCCACTGATTGGAGGTAAAAGTAAATTAGAGTGCTGTATTCTGAATTAGCTTAGCTTGGAATTGAACTTCATTTATGGCTTTAATTACACTAATATTAATTAGTTGATATAAAATTCTTCTCTAAAATGCTCTCCCATTTAGGTCATTAACTCAGCAAAATTCCTTTCATCAACCAAACATATTTTAGAAGGAAAAAATCAGCTTTGTTTAACAAAACCTGTTTTTTTCTAATAGGTCAGCATCTGTTTGTCTAGCTAAGAAGGATGGGACATTCCTATCAGGAGACATCTCTTCATATAAAGCATAGGTGCAGTTTGTTTTAGCTTTCTATTTACAGGATCTTTTCTGCAGTGGGTAAAGAAAAATAAGAATTAGGGTGGTATATCTGTAATAACAACCTAAATTTTGACACCTTTGGTTTAGTTTGGATGTCTGCGTGCCAATGTTTGGCTCTGTCTGCATATGCTTGATGTTGGTGTTGCTTGCAAGCCATTAAGATGCGTTGACCCAGGTCCACTCTTAAGGTGATACCTCTAAATGGCACCCAAGTCAGAGATGATCACAACCTCCCAGCCCAGTAGAGGAGTGGAGCTAGACCACAGCTTTCTGTGCCTGCTCCTGAAATTGTTTTGTAAAGAATGAAAAAGCCTTTTGCCAAAAGCAACTGAGGTGGTTTTTTTTAAGAAGAAAAAAGGAGGATATAAAGTTGCTGGAAGATGTTTATGAGAATTTTCACAACTATTTAAGTGCTTCATTTTTTTAAATATAATAATATGCCTCCTTCCTTTTAAAATCTTACTAAAGAAATTCTAAGGTTGAAGATAAATGATAAAATACTGATTAAAACTGGCCTACCACTTGACTTTTTTGATGTTTTCTTCAGCTCCAGGTGATATTTTTTTCCTGTTTAATGGCAGAGGATTATAACTGAATGAAAAAACCCGTACAGGAAAATTGATCTGGTGCCTTTCAAGATTTCAGTGAAACTGCTTCTTCTGACATAGCTGGCTAAGAGCCTGGGGAAACAGTAATGAAAATTCATCTTACAAAAAGCAGATCCACTTTTGTAGCTTGTATGTATTATGGAGTACATTTTTTTTTTTACTTTTTTTTTTTTTTATTGTGAAATAGCCTGCTGCTACAGGTCTGGGTAAATCAAAAGCAGGCAGGATTGAGAGGTAACTGTTGAGAGCAGTTGGATTGCTCTGGCATAGAGATGTTGGGCTCCACTCTGCGTGTGCTTTCTGCAGCCCAAGAAATTGCTTCAGGGTATCAATCGGTGATCAATTTCATTATTCATTAGTAGTAATATAACTGGAATGTTGTATTTTCTTTCAAAATAGGGAAGCTGCTGATTGATTTGTCTTACTGTGTAGGCTTCCAAATGTCTTCTTTTTCTAATGAAGTGTGACATTTTGATATAGGAACTTTACAAGACAAATAAAAATAGGGACTTTTTTTTCCCAAGAAAATAGAACGAGTCAGTCTGTCCTACCTAGCAGCTTTTTCTTAATATGTTTTTTTAAATTTAAAAACAAATATTTATCATATGTACTTTCTCCCTATACATAGTTGTGAGCGCTGTTTGAAATAGGTTATGGGACCGTTCTTATGCTAAGAAAATAAAATACAAACCCCTTCACCTAATCAATGCATTATAATATCTGTATTGTCATTAAATTGCAGTAAAGTACAATTGTACAGAATATGAAAGCACACAGTGGAGCAGGTGTGCTTGTAATCATATTTAAAGCTGAAAACTCTTGATAAAATTACTTTGGGATGTCAATTACATAAAGAAAAACTTTAATACACTTTCTATGTTTGGGAAAATCAGCAATGGCAAGTAGGTGAATTTGTAATATTCAGGAAGTTTCAGTAAACAGAATTAACTTTTAGGTCAACTATATTGGATTACGAGAACCAAGTTTATCATAAAGTGACATTAGCGTTATGTTCTCTTAAAATGTTATTGAAGAACAGCTGATGGAGAAGTCCTCATAATCACCTCATCTTTATTCATGTCTTTTTTGAAACACATTGTGCTGAGCTTAAAGGTCAGCTTTTTGTACTTTGAAATGATTGAAATTCAATTAAATATGGTGTTTTAATCAGAAGAACAAGATGTGCTTTCCTCTTTCTGGGATCCCATCCTATTTCTAAAAAAGAACATAGCTTACAGCACAAATAACTGTATCAATAATATTGTATTCTATTTTTAAAAATTAAAATTCTTTACACGATGGTTCAAGAGGCTTAAATTCCGAGACCTGCATGACAAATATAAAGTGCATGGGACCACAGCAAAGGAAGGTGGCTGGACTAGTCCCTTTGTACAGTGGAGCTGGGATGACCTGTCTTGGTTTATTACCAAACTTTTTCATCCCACTGATTTCTTTCTACTATTAGTATAAGAGAAAATAGTTGTAAGTAAACCAAAGCAGTTCAACAAAGGTGTCTTGTCAGTGAAACAGATTTGTAACTTTTTCTGCCCCAAAGAATATTTTAGGGATACAAGAGATGCTTTCCTGTGAGAAACTGTGAGCATCTGGGCATTTTAAAGAACCAAATATATAATTAGAGATGAGATTTCTAAATGAAGTAATATTTTTGTAATTTTGCTGACATTGTAAATATTAATTAGACATAGATGATTCTGTTTAGATATTCTTGAAAAACTGAATTATAGAAACTGCAAACCTTTTATTAATTGGAGCACTGATTCATAGAGACAAGTCGAGGTCAACACTGTTTCTGAAAAATATTGTATAAGTATTTATGAATATTAAAAAATTACATAACAACTTTGCTAATACTGGTGACTTTTCTCTGTAAATCATGTTAAAGCAAATTATCCAATAGAAAGTTTGATATTTGCAGAACTATTCACATTTGTGGTATACACAGCTATTTTGGTGGAGGAGACATCCAATTATGTTCGTATATACTACTGCATTACTTTATACATAGTATCAGGAATAACATAGAGTTAATTTTTGGTCTGTTTTTTAAAATACATGTACTTTAGATCCCTGATGGAGCTACAGTTGTTCGGGATGGTAGGAGAGAAAAGAAAGTTCTGGTCTTTGGGAAAATTAGTAGTGATTTTTGTAAGAAGTAATGGGGCCTTAGTTGGACTATACCTATTATTTTTTATTTAATTTAATTTTCACTTATGAACAGATATCAGAAAACTAGCTGCCCTTGGAAAAACCACTGTAGAAATGGCTACCAAGCACTGCATTGATTCAGACCTGATGATATCAGGTCTTTATGAATATTATCTGTATTCCATCTTCAACGTTTCTCTATTTCATCCCTCACCATTCTTATTTTAAGTGTAACTTATGATGATGAGGTACAGCTGGTTATAGAGAAAGAAGCTATTGTTGTTAGTATTGGAAAGCTACAAGCTCATGCAGGAAGAGTCCTTGTTGTATTGCCAGATAAGACAATAATACTCTACAGGAAAGAACATCACCTACATTGCCAAGCATAAGTAAAATTTTTCAGTCCAATATCTGGATTCAGGAAAAGAGGTGGAAGTAGCAACAGACGTATAGTAACAGCATCCTTCTACTATGCATAGAAGAGCCACAACAATTGCTATTGGAACCAGGCAGCAATCCCAAACTGCTTTATGATGTACGGTCCAGTTGTAAAGACAAAGCACTGCCTTTAGTATGGACAGATTTTTAGTAACACAGATGAAGAAGAAACTCAAGAGATTTTCACCAAGGAAGTTAAGTAATATTACATATTTTCTTTTGGTCTCTTGGTAATTAAATAGTTAATTATTTATGTTTTTTTTTTACATGAAAACATTTGTTCTTAGTAAATGATCTCACACTGCTTAAAATTAGAAATAAAGTGCTCTGAATTAAATATGGAGGAGAAATTGAACACAGTATATGCAAAAAATACAGTGATCAAAGTTCTTTATTACTCTGGCAACTAAAGAAAATAGAAATATTTCTGTCTTTTTTTTTTTTAAAAAAAAACAACTAAAAGACAAAAGCTTTGACAACTGTGGAAAAACCCAAGGAAAAGAGCTATTTCTCGTCTTGAGACTTTTAAATCTTCAAACGCTTTGACTTGAAAAAGTTTTCTCCCTTGTGACAAGCAGGCAGACAAGAACCGGAGCAACGACTGTGTTGGCCTAATGAAAACTGAAGTGCAGCTATATTTACAGCACATTGACAACTACTGAGAAATTAATGCAAAGGTTGTACAGAGCGTTGCTGAAACACCAGAGGGGCAGTCCTGGGAGCGGCAATCAGCTACTTGGTGAGAACCTTGCTGCAGAAGGAGAGCCCGAGTATTCTCTGTTTGAAGATGCCAGTGTTCATCTTGGCACTCCGGTGAGAGAGAGGCAGAGAAGAAGACAACAGATTTGGGATCTCTGCCCTGCCTCTGCAGGAAATAAACCCCCAAACCTGCAGCAGTGAAGATGTAAAGGAGACCGGGGGGGTCTCTCTGGAGCCCTTGCCCAGAAGAGGCGGGTTGGAGGACGGCAGGGAAGAACTTACGCTACACCATGCCCATTTTGGAATGAGCTCCATGAAGCCAAAGTTTTTCCATCTGTTGCAATGAGCCCAGTGCTGGTCTTGGTTCATTTGTACCTCTGTGGGATGGCACAATTAAGTAGCTGCATAATATCTTCATAATAATAGGAAATTACTCAAGCCAGACAGCTAGCATTTCAAACTTAAATAAATCTCACATGCTTTATAGAGAATAATTCAGCTATGCAGGTTTTGAGATGAAAGTGTAGGATAAATTGGAGATAATTGGACAAGCTTAGATATCACAGAATACCTGTAACAGCTTTCTCAAATTCGGCAGTAGTGTCTTGACAACAAGTATTTGGGATCTACTGCTTATAAATAACCAGGATCTGAAAAATGTGTCTGAATGGGTTGGCATCTTCAGAAAAACATTCATGTTTATGTGATCCCTGTCAGACGTGTAAGACATGAACTCAATATACGCTTTAATTTTCTCTGTATCTGATGTATTCATCCATCAGAAGAAAACAGCCTTCCCGCCCACCTCTGCTGTCTACTCTGAAATGTGGAAGACCCATTTGTGCATCATAGACGTGAATTTATTTGTGCTTCTCTGAAAACTTCGCAAACATTTCATATTCTCTGGGTCACTCCCCAGGGAGCTGGAGGATGATTAGGAGCAGCATTTTGCTGGTGGGAAGAGCGAGGCAGAGGTAGGTGAAGCATTCTGGCTGGTGTTGCACAGGAGGTTTCTAGCAGAACTGGGGATAAAATGCAGCTGTCTCACGGATCTCTGCGGCATTTGAAACACCAGTGCACACATGGGAATATTACACGCTAATGTGACTGACAGTTAAAATAATCCACTGATTTGCAGGCAAGCATTCAAGTAATGTGTTGGTCTGATGGGTCTGAAATTTAACAAATTTAAAAGCTTTTCTGTTGTATTCCCCTCCCCAAGGCTTCCAGGCTCAGTCTTCTATTTCCAATTTACTACTTCAAACTTCTGTTGAAAGCAGCATAGATTTTTATTATGAATGAACAGTTCTGGGGATTGAGAACAGCCTTTGGAATGTTTCCTCCTGTATTAACTTAATAGACAATATTTCTGACTATGCTTCCTGAAAAAGAACGTTGCATGTTTGATTAAATTTTATGAGGGAATTGCAAAATACCTTCTGTGATACATGGCTTCCAAAAAAAGGCAAATCAGAGTGAAGTGGACTGAGTGGGATAAATTCTTGGCTCTGCCTGAAATGGGTCAAAAAAAAAAAAAAATAATCAGGGGACAGATGAAGGCTCTTCCAAATGACTGCCAGTCCTTGGTCTGTTTGCTGCAGACAAGATGAGAGACATTTCTGGTTTGAGGTCTTTTTGTTTCTAACTGCTTAGGTCTGAGGATCACTGAAGTATCCTTCAGACTACCTAGATCAGGATCTCTGCACGAAATGGGCTTTTCATTTGGTTTGCTGGCTGAGCCGTGAAGAAGCCATCGTAGGGTGAGCAGCCCATCAATTCATCACATTTTTACTGGGGTGTGCACCTTCAGTTTTTAGAGACATGTTAATGATCTGCCATTTTTCATTAAGATAAATGAAAACCCTCTGCATGGAGAGCTTGTCTGAAGTCCGAGTCTCTGAAGGAAAGCATCACTTCAGTCTTTCATATTTATTCTCCCTAGCTGATTCTGAGACAAATCTATTCAATTTCTGTATAAAAGTTATGACATTGTGTTTTAACTGTGAGTCTCACCTGAATCTAGGAATCAATCCCCAGACGATTGGCATTAGGGATTAATGATGACCATATGGCCTGTGGCAGAAGCATTGGTAATTCTGATGTTTCATGTTAAAAAGAGAGGAGGCCACCTTATTCTTCTTCAGCCAGTCTGGCTCTGCAGAGCAGACAGCAGGAAGGGCTCATTTGCTGTTTTCTATATATAAAGCAATTACAGCAGGAGTAGAATGATAACTTGTCATGGATAACAGATTCAAGTGTGTAATAGGTAATCTTCTTTTTTGCACAAATTGTTTACAGTTCATACTTTTGGTTTGTGGGGAGGTTTTGTTTTGTCTTGTTTTGGGGGTTGGATCTTTTGGTGTGAGGTTATATTTTTCCCAGGTTACTTTCAAATAACTTGACTGATTCTCAGTTTGCTGACGTGACCTTAGAATGAGTTTTTCACATGGATAAAATTCCTGAGCACCTAGTTAAGGTGTCTTTTTTGCAAGCGTATGCATTATAATTTCATACAAAATGCTCCAGAGGAGTAGCTGAGATGATCCTGATCCAGAAAAGGAGAGGAGCACATGCCTGAGCTGGTGTTGATAGTCATAATATTGATTTGACTCTGAGCTGAAATGAAGTATTTTGTTGTCTATGAGACTGTTTTATAATACTATTTGCAGCTGGAGGGATTTTACCACATTGTATAGAAAATAGATATGTGGGTATCAGACAGGTTGGAGTCCAGTCAATGATATTTATTGTAAGTCCAGTCAATGATATTTATTGTACTGGATAATATTTTGTGGTTATTTTTCAACAGATGACCACACCTTGCTACTCTCTTGAAGTATCAACTTCTTCCAAGAAGCAGTGATCAAAGGGAAAACCTGTATGACTGTTAAAAATATTGGTCTGGGACTCAGGAGAATGGAGTTCTTTTCATACCAATACTCTCCTTCGCTTTTTTCTTTCCTGAAAAGAAAGACCATTCTCTGTGAAAAATTTTAGCCACCTATTGATGAAAAGTGATTTTTAAAGTCTCACAAGTTAAGACTGCTAGAAAACTTTGGAGAATTTACAGTTTCTTATGACAAATACGATGCATATCCATAAGATACATTTCCCAAAAATTTGGAACTAGTAAAATATGTGACATCCACAGATATCAGAAACTCAGCCATAATCTTCTCTTAATTCAGCAAAAGGGGAAATAGATTTATGGAGAACTGGAAGTGATTTTCTGACATTATGCTTCAGGAGCCTGACATCCTGAAACTAGATAGAATTTTTCTGTTAGATACATCAGAATTAGAATCGTTTATTATTACTGGATTTAGCAAAATCCATAGACAGAAGTTTAATTCACAGCTGTTGATGTATCTGACTACAAGGTAAGCTTTTGCTCACCTGTGTTAGCCAAGTAGTTTGACTGGAAAAATCCTCAAATGATGCTGACTGTGCAGCACAGCCTTGTTGCATTGGGCTGCTTCAAGGACTCGAGTAAATTGCTCTGTTGTACTTTGCTGTGATGGCTTGCCCTCTTATTAGCTTTGTCGCTTCACCTTGATTTGTTTCTGAGTTTCTGTCTGCAGTTAAAATCAATAGACTTTTTTCTCCTTAGCTTTCAAAACATCATAAATAAAATTCATTTCTTAAAATATATGCCCTGTGCTTTCTGAAATAACACCACAACAGTATGGGGAAAAAAAATGGAATGCTGGTAGCTGTTGGATGTTTAAATGTCCATGCTCAGTCTCCTTTTTTGTCACTCAGTGCTTGTTTATAAAACCTTGTTTTACAGTCTAAGCACTTAATCTTTGTGGATTGGTTTTTTTTTGGTGGTGTTTCTTCTTCTCTCTGGGTTCATCATATTATTTGTCTAGTCATGGTTTCAATAATCTCACGTTCATCAAATCCTGCTCACCATGTAGAACTGGAGTCTGCAGTTGTAATAAGAATAAAAATGTGCTGATTGCACAGGTATTTCTGCAATAGCTAGCTGAGCATTTTTATCTCCATGCTACTAATAAATGGATTTGATGAAGATGACTCTTCAATTTATTGGCAGAATTGAGAAAAAAGGAGAAGGGGAAAAAACCTAAACCAGCTTCGTGTTTAACCTGTACCCAGGATGCCAGCCAGAGTACAGCTAAAATCCAGGTTTTTCAGTAGAAGGAGAGCTGGGTTCTTTGTGCAGTGGGTAAATGTGTAGTCGTGTAGCTACTATGATTTTACAGATACCCGGGTACCTGTTGAATCCCACTGAGAATAACCCTCTCACAGGTGAAAAAAAAAAAGTCCTACACAAGGAAATTTCCTTGGACATTAAATCCATGCTAGACAAAAGAAGATCGAAGGATCTTATGGAGTTGGGCTGGTTTGCATAGTGAAACAGTGGCGACAGTTCAGAGAGCTGCCAGATCGATACTGAGACAAAGATAGTGTGAGAGAAGGGAGAGCAGCCAGGCGCTGAGAGGGTAGCAACGGGGGTCACCATGAGCAGGAGTCCAAGATGGACAAATGCCATGGGGAAGGGTGAGCCCGCCTCCAGCTCCAGAGTTTGAAAAGTCTTTTCCTGGGGCAAAACCACCATGTTATTTCCTCTCAGCATCAGTACTGCCTTTGTTAACTACTTTTGTTAATTAGACTTTTCCAGCTTAGATAATTTCCTTGGTAAATTTCTGGTTAGCTGTAATAGTTTCAAACTCTAACCACATGCTAAAAAAAAATAATCAAAATATGAATCAAAATATGAATCATCCCCATCACTAGAATATGTTTTGTTTTCTGCACTAGAAGTGCAACTCACTGTAAATAAGAAGTCTGTGGTTGTAGTCCGATGGTACGCATCTAATTGCAGTATGGAAATGCCTTGCTTTTAATATAGTTGTGGGAACTATTAAATAGAATTGAAATTGTAATGACTGCTTTTTAAAAATCCAAGCATTAGATTAAAACAACTTATTTTTTCCATTATGTCTTACGTTTTCCTGATGCAGTCATATATATAGATAAAGAAAATAAAAATTCATTTTCCCTTCCAGAATGTATATTCCTTTTCAGTTGTCTCCATAGCTGGAAGAAATTACTAAATCTGTCTTCTGACTGTTTTGTGTTTTGAGCAAAAGAAAAGATTTTAGGATAACAGTAGTTCTGAAAAGCACATGATAGAATTTGCCCCTTAATCAGAAAAAGTGTCCAGCTGGAAAGTGTCCAGCGTAGGGCAACAAAGATGATTCGTGGACTGGAGCATCTC
>JAOXJM010000041.1:62298301-62324171 GCA_026413425.1 Tringa solitaria | reverse complement strand
AGCAAAATACACAACTTAAAAGTTCAAAAATCCTCTTTCCCACCAACAATCTTCCAGATGGTGTTTAGGAAATAAGAGGGCGTCAGCGTCTGAATTTGATCCAGGTTTGATTCTGAATCTCCAGCAGCTCTGGAAGCAGCCTTTTCTAAAGCAGATTCATTCAATAAGCTAAATAGCAGCATGATCACTGCATCCTGTCAGTGTGACACCTGGGTTAAAACCACTTCAAAACAGGCTGTTTGGTACAGACTCAGTAGTATCTTGAGTTTTGATTTTGTGGGAGAAGTAGAAGTCATTTCTAGAGCACTCAGTTCACTGCCATGCTGACAAGTACCTGATTTGTTGCTAATAATCACTTTCCTCTTCATTAATTACAGCTCTGTTTTTCTATCGACACTTCACAGAGCCAGTGGTAGATATTCCAGTACTAATGAATTTGATCACACTGTACAAGATAATGGATCAAAATAACACAAAAGCAACTCTTTTATGAAAGAACATAAACACCTGCATTAGTATTTTTTGTTTGAGCAGCTTGCTGCTTTCATCGTGGCATTGTATTTATTCTCTCTTGATTTCTAGCTCTGAGCATGATGAATGCATATATTCTTAATTTCTCACAGGAAGGGTGGCAAGCACTGTAATAGCTAACTTCAAAGCAAAATGAAAAGAAAAATGCAATGAGCCATATTTAGGATTCTAACCATTATTTCTTTTTCTTATCATTTTGACTGATGAAAATGGAGCAGTATGATCTATGGGAATGTGTAATCCTTTTCTTACTTGGGAGGCTTCAGATACTGCCTTGCTGGGCTTTTGAAATGGCATGATTATGACTGAATTGCACATTGCCAAAAAGAATTCCATTTTTCTAAGAATATAGTCAAGTAAAATTATCAAGATTATAACAAAGTTATGGCTTATTTGAGCCAGCAAAAAGACAGCTGCAAACTGACCATTTTATCAACTTTTTTTTCTTATCCCTACATGCAGTTTAATACTTGCACATTCATCTTACCTTTCCAGTTTGTTTCTGAAGATGGTATTATGGATGTTCTAGTAGGAATAGGCTTGATTTTTCCAGGAAGACTGGTAGAGAAAAATTGACAGCCAGACGTCAGCTAGTGTTTTGAACATTTAGATCAGTATTTTCATTAGGGACTGGGGAAAATTTAATTCAAAAACCTTAAATGCCCTAGCCCTGAAAACTTGAACTTGTCTTGAGTAGCTTTCAAGTCTTCCAGGTAAACTGTACTAACCCCACTAAAAACAGAAATAAAATACTTTTCTAAAGAAAAGAAAAGTTTAAGCCAACAGATTACTTTGCAAGCTACGTTATTTAAAAAATCATCCAAAGTAATCTTTCCAACAATGAGCTCTAGTTTTCTGGGTAAGCTAATACAACTTTCCCTTTTTCAAAGGGTCATGGTGCAAGTTTAGATGTATTCAGTAGCAACAAAATGGACATGGGCATTATGGAAATGCAGGCAATTAAAAGAATCATTGTGATCACATCTATTTATTCACGTGGGAGAATTCCTCAGTGCACAAGGAGCTCAGGTGAATTCTACAGCAAGGTGCTATTTAGGGCAGACAGAGATGGTGATCTTAGGCACTGGTCCCAGTAACAAGGATACTGCTGAAGGTGCAATAGTCATCTTGGTTTCTAAAAATATTGTTTTGAAAAAGGTAGGCTTATGATTTCAGTTATTCTAGCTGTTTAACTCTTTCTGAAATTAAAACATCTTAAGGAGAATAACTTTGAACCCCTGAGGCTTAGTACTTAATTTTATCCAAGAAATGCTTTCAGTGCCTGAAAATACTCCAGATACGGGAAGATGTAGATGGCTGACTAGTTTTGTGGCCTCTCTTGGAGAGAAACCTAGCAGCTTCCAATAGCTCAAGCAAACTAAAGGTATAGTAGAGTCAGAAGGTGACAGCACTGTTTCTAGCAGTAACCACACTGGTTTAACTGGGCACCATTAGGCCAAAGCTTGAAAACTTGCGAGTGACAATATAGGTGAGCAGCACCCGCTGCTGTTGAGTCCAGAGTCTGCCTGTCCAAGTACAGTTTTTTCATTACCTGGAAGAAATGAGCAATGTTTTAATGGAAAAGCAGCTGACACAAAACTGTGCCACGCACGGATCCACTTATAGTGGTGGAATCACTGAAGCAAAATGCAGAGTACAGTCCTCAGAGCTGGAGCCAACGCGTTTTTCAACAGTTTTGAGGAGGCAGTGTATTTTTCTTAAGTATTAATAAGAAAGTTATTGAGTGTTTGGAAATCTGGACAGGTATGGGAGGTCAAAATAACCACTTGTGGGGAAGAAGCAAGTCTAGATCCTTTTTCCCCCTGCTCCAGAAGACCCAAGCCTTTGGTAAACCTGAAGTGGAAGTAGATTTAGGAGCAGATCCTAAAGGAGATGTGGCAGAGCTGGTGCATACAGTAAATAGACAGTCCCTTAGCTGTTGTTAAGAGTTGTGTGGTCGAGATAGTGTTCAGAAACTCTTAAGCAGGTTAATGATATCCCTCTGTTAAGGACAATAGCTAAGAATATATCCATGAATCATAGGTAATCGATCCAGTTTGGAAGAGGCCTCAAACAGTCATCGCCTATTCTGTCCCCAAAACTTCAGATGGCAAAGTTCAAGCCTAAGAAAGCCGCATACTTTCAATCTTTCTTCATGTCTGGGGCAGTAATTAAATGCTAAAATATTCTTGGTTTCTATCAATTATGAGGAAACAGTGTTACGAAATCTGATCTCTCACCTAATAACAGAAATGAAGCATCCCCGTGGGATCTGCAGCAACTGTTTGCACATGAAGCTAATAAGATCCATAACTTTAATTGGCTTTCATGTGACAGATGCTTTTGTCCTTTCTAAGGCACCAACCATATTGTTTGCACTTTCACTAAGTTGGTTTTTTTTCAAGCCACTGCTACATTTTCTCTGTCTCCTTTTTCATCCTTTCATTTCCTTTGCCTGTTCCTACTCCTCTCAGCATCGTCCTTCGCTACCACCCCCTACTCACCCTCTGTTCCTCCTACACGTGGTACCCAGCTCCGGTGCTTCCTCATAGCTGTATCCTCTCTCCTCCTCAAATCACAGGTCTCACCAGCAACACCTAGAAATAGGCATACCCAGTAGTAATTATGATCGTCAACCGCACATGGCGTGGGGGAGAAGGGAGAAAAAGGAGGAGGGAGATTCTTTTTAAGAATGTAACTTTATGATTTAGCAAAATCATGAATCTGTATTTTCAGTGCACTCTCTATGTATTGAAAATCTTACCACGCAGACAAATGAGTAGATTAGGTTGAAGTTCTATCAAAATGGAAACTCACTAACGCTATCTTGCTTTGTTTTCAGAAAAGAGATACATATTGTAACAAAACTAACTACTTCAATCTATAGTTTAGAAAATTATGACCCGTTATTTCACTTTCTGCTGGTCTAGCAGTTTTGTACAGATTCTTGTGATATTAAAGGAAAAGCATCAGCTGTAATTGGATCCTAGTCCCTGAGGTTTATTGTTCAAAGATTGTGTTGTCTATAACTCTGCAGAGATTATATTGTCTGTAACTTTACAGAATACACAGTCTGAGTGCAGCCATGCAGAATGTCTATCTCGTATCTTTAATGAAGTGAAAAACATCACCAATTGCTGCTCTAGCTTGTTATATAACTTAAAATAAAATAAAATCTGTATTTTTAGCTAACTCGGATAATAATAACTGTATATAATGCATTTTCACAAGATATAAACACATCTGGTTCAGCAGCATTTGCAGGAAACCTGTAACGTGTAATTGCTCATATTTGCATTTGCTTTTTGTTTGTACTAATTAATGAAGAATCGCATGTGGTGGAGGGGAGTAAAAAGGAAGATAATTAGAAAAATAAGACTATATCTTCATATGCACACGTGCAGAAGCCAAGGTGATAGAGTTCTCTATGTTTTTCAGTTTATTTTTATTGAGATGAAACCATTATGTTGATATTATACTCCCTGCATACTGGACATTTTGCATTATCATCAATATACTGTTGCATAACTAACATGGTAGCCTGCTGAAGCATTAATATAGTGTTATATACATATAGTCCTAAAGGATATGTTAGATATCCATTTTATTTTGAAAATCTTCATTCCAGCTATTTCTGTAAAAGAGGGAGTTTGCTATATTGAAATAGTTTTGCTCAGAGTATTAATTGCAAGGTTTAAGAAGGAAACATTTTATTCAATAAAGAGTAGAGGGTATGTTTTTTCCAAAGACGATGCTCTTAAAAAATACAAAAACATCATAAGAACTTCCCTTTGTTGTGAAAATATTGCAGTTTTGACAAGTGCTGTAACTTGCAGACCCTTGTAAGTAAAGATGATAGAAGCAATATTAGCTGTGCCGAAGTAGTCTATGCTCATTAATCTAGGCTTCCTCTTCAGGCAGTTGAGAGTTACAGGATGCTCTAGAGGGAAATTCATATCACCCATCTCAAGTGTTTATAGACCGAATGGGATTACTCACCTTCTAGAGGTGTCTGACTCCCCTCATTACAGAAGGAACACAGACAAATAGTATAGCTGAGGTGGCCACTCCTTACTTATTTTAGGCTTCATGACACATGAACAGTGGGGGTCAGATGTTTTTTTCCACACATACATAAACTTAGTGAGTAATGAGGTGAACAAAAACTTGGTTTACTGTATAAGGTTTTGAACCCAATCATTTAAATACAGTGGTAATATGCATGGATATCCATAACAATTATATTACAGAAAAAATATGTGTGTTCACCAGTAAAATTGGATACGTACATATAAATAACTTTCCTATTCATTGCCTAATACTCTTAGATATATTACACCAGAGGTATTTGGGAAATGAATTGACGCATCAGTAATAAATCAGATTTGGATACAGTATTGTGCATTGCATACTAATGCATCCTATAGAGTTGGTTGTTTTTGGAAGGTGGAAACATTTCAGAAAGCATTGATGTAAGAGAGCTGGGCATCTCATCGTATGGGGACATTGGTAATGGGATAGCGTATGTATTTCACCAGGATTGTTAGTATTGCAGTACTGTAGTAATGTAGGACTTCCTCGCCACGCATTTTCCCTCTGTTAGCTTGATGAATACCAGGAGGAGATTGCTTCTACAGAGCTGACAAAGAAACTCATTTAAATTTGAAGCTACCACAAACACACAAAATAAACAAATAGCGTTTTTCCTGAGGTGGTTTTTCGTTTGTTTTTGTTTCATTTAAATCTCTTGAGCTGTCAGAGAAAAGGATTTTAATTTAGTAAGTCAATAAACCCTCTATTTTATAGTGTATTTTTCTTTGTGGGTTTTTTTTTGTCTAGGCTAAAAGCTGCCATTCTGTGGTGACTGATAACTCATTTTGCTCTTTTGATTTCTTGCTGTGCATATTTGAAGAGCATCTTCTAACTTACTTACAGCTTGTTTTCCTTTCTCCTTCTGATTGTTCCATGTTTATTTTGTTACCTGTGCCTAAAGGCTGTTTTCTGGTGTGGGAACAGCCCATGCGTCTTCTGATTTTTGCCATATGGTATGCTTTACTTCTCTGTGTGATATACTCTCAATTGCATTCATCAGCACGTTCCCTGAAAGGCAATTTTGACAACGCTCTTTGCATAAGCAGAAATAAGCATTTGAACTTTCCTGTTGGAAGTTACCGAATGGATCTGCTCCCTGGCAGTTTGACTTCTTCCCTTTTCACTTCCTCGGGTGGCTACGGGGACGTGTGTTTTGGAGGCAGATGCTGTTATGAACTTTACTAACAATCCTGGCTCCTGACGAATTAAGGAGCGGGAATTAAGGGAAGGGAGATTTGTTCAGCTATAAATTCCTTATCTCTTTCCGAAAACGGAATGCTTTAATCACCTCTGTGGGTGAAACCATTTCTGTGAAGAAAGCTTACACAAACCTAAATGTTGTTTTATGCCCCATTTTAGGCAATAAGGTTATCTAGTACAGTACCATTGTATTGTATTTGATTAACATTTACAGAAAATAAGGATCATCAATACCAACACCTTGTTCCAATGCAACTGACTTCACAGACTGAACCTCGTCAAGGATATTGTCAAATTATTTGAAAAAGTAACAAAAAAAAAAAGGTTTTGAGTCATCTGTGTAAGTGTGAATAAACCAAAATCATTACACACCATATCTGTGCTGGCATCCTCCCTTACTCCCTTATTACGCATCAGTTATAATACAGTTTTCCATAGTTATGTATACACTTAGTAAATTGTATCTTTAATAAGCAATTTTTCCCAGTCTGTTATTCTCATTCTTCACCTCCCACTGTGTTTTGGCTGCCTTTCAAAGCTTAAGCAGTACCTGCATCTTTTAAAAGCAATGGCAAATGTCTCTTGAATCAGGATTTTCCTCCAGCATCTCTTGGCCAAAGCACTGATGTGTCTGAGCTCCGTCACTCACTGAATTCTCCAACATGCAGTAATGAGTTCTGCCAGCATTATGGGAGAGCCAGGCTCCCCAGCTGGTCACCACAACCGGAATGAATCTGTCTCATCTCACTTACTGATAACGCACAAAAGTAATCATATTGCAGTGGAAAGCACGTAATGAAATATTATCTTTCATAGATGTCATGGCAGAAGAAAAAAGCTGCATCTGAGAGCAGCAGAAGATACAGATAACTAGCTTCATTTTAACCCAGTGGCTCTCTAGATTAACTCAAAGTCACGTCCTTCAAAAATACAAATTCTAATCTTCCTTCCCTGGGTTTGCCTACATGTGGCACTGAGTGGAGACGAATTATCTAGGTGTCCGTAAAACCAGAATGTAAATTGTTACTTCCTCTGAGCTGATCAAAAAAATTCACATTCTGCCTCACTTATGAAACGATATCATATAATTTCTGGTTAATCGCAATGTGGGCCAAAGCCTGTTTAGGAAACCCTTTAAAATCTATGTGGTTTTTCCACTATGAAGAGAGAGTTCAGATCTCAAAGCTGACAGTGAAGGAAGCAGCTAACTGGAGCAACTGCTGCTAATGCTCAGGTGAACTCAATATGTCAAGAGCTTATGGAGATTGGAAAAGCTGCATGGAAATCCTTGTGCTGCTAACACTCCTGGAGTAAAGATGTAGGCAAAAGATTAATCTTAATAACCTCATTTCTGGGCCCTTAATTCAAGAAAGAATTTTGCACACAAAATGAACACACAAACAGCACTCAGAGGTGATAGCACCACCAGTGATAAAATGCTCACTAGAATAAATGGACTGGTTTTAATTTGTATAATTTTATGAAACATGAGAGTGAGAGCTGTGAGCATGTGCTGGGATGAATCTGGAGGGTGCTGTTGAAATGAGAGCTGTGCCATTTGTTTGGCTTGCTGCAGAATTACCTCATAGGTTGGTGTGTTAAGATAATTGGCTAATTGGCACTAAGTTACCTTTGTTTGCTGGCTAATAAAATAGCAGCAGCTGAGAAGCTCTTTTGGATGTGATACCGTGAGTCGATGGTGGGAAGATGTTGTGAAGCAGGAATGAGTCACTACAGGTCATACAAAATTAAGGTAGCTCTCTTTTGTCATCCACAGTTCTTGTATAAAGTTCTTAAGCACTTAGTTGAGTTGTTTCTTAGTACAGTAGGAGGTTAAAATGCCTGCACAATAATGTTCTTCAGGTAAAACAATATTGTGCATATACCTCTATGGATTTCTAATCTGAATTCTCTAGCTACGTTCTTAGAAGTAGTAAAATTATTTAAGGATAAAGTTCAGCTGTGTGTTTCTTTGCTTCTCTATTTTCATGGAGTTTATCAACTTTTTGGAACACTTGCTAAATATAGTGGTTTTAATGAGAAATGTTCTTTTTTTCTAAGAAAAACATAGTAAGAGAAATTGTTATCTGTATTCCCATTCATAGTGGGGTATTGTTGCAAAGAAAGTGACATTGAAAGGAATGAAAGAACAGGTGCCCAGACTTGTTTTGCATTAAGAGATTGGAACAGGTCAGAAGATGGAAATGTATTTCAGTTTCAGTCTATGTACAGCAGAACATTACTTTGAGTGTTCCAGTTAAATTAATAAGAGCTTGGGTGTTTCTGTAGCAGAGTAGGTACAGGGGAGTAGAGGGGCATGATGCTTCCTTTGGTCTGCTCTCTGTTGTTATCAGTTCCTCAATGTGCTTCTTTGAAGAGTAGGTCCCTCTGAGAACAATATACAGATAATTTTTTTGTGAATCAGATACTTATAAAAAGCACATGTATTTACCTTTGATAGACGCTCAATTTCAACAGAATGCTGATGTTCTCAAATAATTTCCCTGGAGGTCTAATACTTCAGCTTCTCTACAGTAGTGTTATTCTCCATTGGCCAATTCCTCAACTCTTTAATTCTTTCAGTTCTAACAAGTTGCCCAGATTGTTTGCGTCTGCCAAACAAAGGATGGCAAAGGGTTCTTCACTGCCGTAGGTAACCTTGGAATTTCAGAAAAGCATCATCCCATGGTATTTAACTAAAATGTAATAGGGTTTGGATAGCTTATTTTCCCATCTTATTTCATGCCTTAATAATTATACAAAAAAAGAGTTTCTGGGTAGTCATTGGGTATGATCGAATTTTGTTCTTGTATTACTTTGCAATGGGGGGAACAAAAAGCCCCCAAAAAGTAGTTGCATTATTAAAAACAGCAATAGAACTCATGGGACATTAACGTAAACTTCCCTAATTACTACAATTTAAATTTACAACATTAATACCCAGAAAACCTATTATAAATAAAAGCTTTTAAGCAGGAGAGAATTAAATCCACTAAATTCCATTAGTGACATCTGATATAGAACACATTAAGAAGGCTAAACACCACACTGGTTGCTTAGTTAGTTAAATCCATTAGTACTAAATACATTCATTTCATCAGCTGCTGAGTGCAAGGGATTGAAGCTTGAAATCTGTTCTTTTGAAGAGAATAAGGTGATTTCTTTTCGATGAAAGGTAAACAGTGACTGGTATGTGACAGTTTTTGCATTTCATGTGCATACCTTGTCATGATAAAAGAAATAATATGCAATTTTGACTTAACAGCTTTCAAATACATGAATGTGGAGAAAAATGTATGCAGCAGTCTAAGGTAAAAAATGACATAGTCTAGAGATAGACCCCTTTTACAGTACTTACCCCACCGAAAAAAAAAACAAACCTGAGAAAGAGACTGATGTTATTCTTGGGAACTCAGTCCCAAGCACAGAGAACCAAATGGAAATCACTTATTTCCTTTGGGTTTAATCAGGTTTGGATGTTGTTTGCTTTTAATGAAACCACACAGTTAAGAGAAAATTAGTAAACAGACCCACAGTGTTGTGCAGAAAAGCCTTGTGCATCAGAATGCTCATAAACCTTAAAATGGGAAAACTTCCTTAAAATAATCAAGTAAAGATGTGGGAGAAGCAGTAAAAGTATCTCCTAGGAGAAAGAGCTTGATGCACAGGGGGGAGAGATAGAGAGAGAAACTTTGCAAACAAATTCAGTGGGACTGGAGGACAATCATTGCGGTGGAGAATAACCAGCAAGGATATGGGTTGTCTGACAGCTGCTGAGCTTCCAGTGCTGGTTAGGATCTGAGAATTCCCCTGTTACACCACCAAAAAACCAGACAAGAATGATAATGGAAGAGATTCAAAAAAATTCTGTCCTGGCTGTTATGAAGATAGTTTTCCATGTGTTGGTCTGTGCATGTTTCTACATTGCTGAGGGCCAAATGCATACACGTGCAAGCTGGTGTGCAGGTTTATACCACTTAAACTGGTTATTTGAAGACAATACTTACCTAGGAAGGGTGCCATGCAGGTCTAAATTTTTTTGTCATGTAATATAGTTTTTGCCTGCTCCTTTACCCCTTGTGGTGCCACTTACTGTGAACTGAAAGGACAGAATATTGTCCTAATTATTAATTCTTGGATTTGGAGTATGTTGGAGCTTTCTGTATTTAGGTACCATAAGCATACAGTCCCTAGTACTTTTTCGGTCAGCTAAATTTCCTTAGTCCATAACAGAATCACCTGACAATCATGCTGAAGAGTACATTAACATGTCCAGTTAATGTTTGTTTTATTCAGTTTTCCTAGGACAATAGAAAGCTGAACTCAACCTATCACTCGTTTAAGCTTTGTTTTTCTTGTTTTGTCTAAATCTTTTTCTCTGAATTGCAAGAAAAAAAATAGTCACTTGATCCACTGTTAGCTTACATACATGCTGCTGATTTGCACTGAAGTTAATTTTACTGGTCCTTTACAGACCACACTAGAAACATATTTTCATAATTAATATAAATGTTACATGTTCCAAGATCTCCAAGACCAGTGCCTGTAATGGTTTACTCGTGTATTGAGACAAAAAAGAAAAAAAAAAAAGTCCATCATTAACTTGCAATGGCTATTATGTTCTGTTATTTGTAATTAATTGAGAAAAGTCTTAGGGTAGTATATTAACAGTAAATATGATTTTATTACATTTATTTGTGCTTTGGAGTTTCTCAATTAGAGAGGCATCATCTAAGATGATTATGTTGGGGAGAGAGAGAGAGAGATTTGAAAAAAATAGTTAAAATGAGAATGGAGAATACTCATCACTGTTGAGGATAACAAGGAAGGAGAGAAGTAGTGTATGACCGGCTATTGGGAGGTCAGCTGAAGAGCGTTCAAAGCCACTGGTGCTTGGAGAAGGCATCTGAAAAAAATCTCACCAATAATCATAGATGAATACACATGGTTTTAGTCCAAGAAAGTTCAAAAATCAGTTCCAATTTTTCTACCTCTTATCTGGGTCAATGCCAACTTCCATCTAGGAAAATGGAAAACCAAAATCTTGCCGTTTATGGGTTGAGTTTATCCTTCAGTGGTTGGGCAGCACCAAGGACAATAGCTCTCCAGTGTAAACTTTGGCCTTTGGGTGTTACTACTGCATAAATATTAACTAGCACTTGGAGCCAGTACCCTGCATTTCTTGAACCCTATATGCAATTCAGCAGTTGTCATCTCTGGGCTTTTTATTGTGCAGTATTTATGGCTCATCTCCTTTTAATCTGGGCCAAGGAATTGAATCCATTAGCTATAGAATTTGCTCCATTAGCTATAGAAATGCCAAGAGATGAAGAAAGCAGAAATCAAGAGGATAGAACTTCTTAACACTAATTTTGCATGAACATATTAGAAAATATTCTAAGGAGCACAGTCTAGATGGTGCCACCATGAATGAAGTTCAGAAGTAATTTCCACTATGATAGTTACATTTTTCCTTAAATTCTGGATGCTTAAAAGCATTTCTTGCCAGCTGTGTTGGGTTTTTTTATGAGTGTTTGGGACTCAGATTGAAATTTATTACACTATCATCAGCAGATCGGGGTTTTTTGGGTTGGATTTAGAGGTAATTATACTTAATGCTGTGATTATTTCCATTATCATGTTTACACAGTTGATGCTTTATTTTATATGTGCTTAGCTTAGTTTATAATCTGACAACTAGTGTGTTAGCTGTTATACTCTTAAATTCAGACCAGCTTTCTATCAGTGCATGGATGTCCAATGCATCTACTGCAGGGGATCCTTCCAAAATTAACTCTTAAAGTTCATGACTGTTGCCACGTGCTTAAATTCTTAGATTTTAAAATAAATTTGGTTTTTTATTTAGTTTCTGGGAGAAAATACTTCTTTTAACCATTCAATTCAACATTTGCATGGGTTTAAATTTCAAGTTTCAGACGAAAATGGAAGCGCTAAAGCACCATGAAAATCAAGCTGTCTATATCCAGCCATTCTTATCACCGTGGTACGTGACTGCCTTACCAAGTCTTCGGTACATGAGCAAGAAATTCTATTTCTTTCTCTTTGCTCTTGCAGTAGTTCCATTTTCACTCATATTTGTTTATGAAGAGGCATTAGACAGTAAAATTGAAAGTGAAGATAGCAAAAAATAAGGGAAGAAAAAAATACTCTGAGGTTTTGAATAGACCTGCCAGTATAGCAATTATGTTTTAGAAAAGGGGTCTAAACTGATGGAAGGAAAATCTCTAAAAGTTTCTTTATCATTATAAAACACATATATTTCTAAATATTGCTTTTGCAGAAATCTTTTAGTGACTTTCCTGCAGGTTTCTAGGAGGAGTTCTAAATCTGGTCCTCTCTCCTGCCTTGAGACTACTGAAGTAATGCTGATCTCTTTTAAAGGAAGAGTCCTTGCATTTTACTCTGTTCCACCAACTATAAATTGGCAAAAGTTTTCTGAGAAGCAGATATAAAATTAGATGATCTAAAAGATTGAAGGAGGACTTAACTCCCTATAAAAACTCTCATAACCCTTCCTTTTCATTTCCCGAGCACAAGCTGCGTTTGGGTCTTTTTCTTACTTTAGAAGTCCAAAGCTTCCCAACTTGCTTAGATGTTTTTTGACAGTTTTGAGAAGTGCAAAATATATCTCACGATGCATGAAGTATTGCACTTTTATCGCCTGAGAGAATCTGCGCGTTCCCATTACATCCAGTTCTGCAGAAAACAGAACATGGATTCTTTGCTAGTTATAATAGCTCAGCAGTCACTAGGTTTTTTTAATCTTTCTTGCTTTGTTTCTCTCCCCTCTCCCACCCCAGTAACCTAATCATTTGCACAGCAGAATCAAGGCCTCATTGATTCAGGAAATTTGGATTCAATCTTGAATATATTTCCATAACTATCAGTGTGGGGACTTGCTTAGGAACAGGTGGAATATAGGCTCATCATTCCACCAGATATTTATCAATACAGGGCTAGAACAGCCTAGATGTGTTTACAAAAAAGCTGGACATGAGCAGGTTCATGTATAGCCAGCTTATATATTTTTGCACCTGTTTCTCCCCTCCTCCTTGCTCTGGAGCTGGTCTATGCAAAGTGTTTCTGAGTGTGCTGCTCCCGTGCCTGGATTTCACATGACTTCAAAATAAGGTCAGGTACCAAAATGGCAATGTAGTAATAAAAACATTGGTTAAAAATAAATATATATATATATATATATAAAAAATTCTTTGTATCTTGCTTTCCGCAAAGTGTTTCTCCTTTTTTATCAGAAATGGTTGTTGGTTTAATTCCTGAATTGCTGGCAGGTCTAGAGTTGCTTTGTAAAAGATCTGACAGAGCAGACTAAAATATAAGCAGCTTGGGGAAAGTGAGCACAGGCAGCAGATCAGGTAAGAAGAATAAACCGTATGTTATTGCCACTTCAAGAATCGTAATGTCTTCGGTTTGATAAACTATTTCTCCATGTAAAATGACTTAAGAGGAACATTTCCACTCTGCTGTATTTTGAATAGAAATAAGCTTGTTCCTAATTCTCTGGGGTTTTACAATGATTCTGTGAACAACAGGAGGCAAATCTGCAGGCTTTTCCCATTAAATTCATGCTGGTATGTGCTTGTCTCTATACTTTATCTAGGATAATGATAGCTTCCCAGGTGCAAAAGCCAGTCTTTTGATTTAAAATGTATGTGAGAGAGGTATTTGGCTAGAAAACCATAGGTCTATTGCTATGACAGGTATAAGATGTGATACTTCTAGATGTTTTTTGGACCCTTTAAAATATTTTTGAGATATCATACAGATATTACCAGGGAATGAGAATTACCCATTTTCCAAAGACACATCAATATCACATCATCACAAATGCGTCCTTTTCTTCAAGGAAAGGTTTGAAGACCTGGCCTGAAAAAGGGAAGTTCTAGGGCATTTGAAACGATATCTCATGTCACGCTGTGGCATCCCCACCAGGCACCATGCAGTCATCATCACAGGATGAAAATGGTAAAGGCAGCAAGAAAGACTTTGTTCAAGAACGCTGCAAAGAGCCACAGCAGATAATGACGACTGATGCGTAGCAGCGGTAGCACAAGGTCACGGGAAGGAAAAATGAAACAGCAGAAACGTAACAGCGGGTCGCTTCAAGAAGACATGGCCTTCTTTTCGGGGGGAAAATAAAATGGTGCTCCGTATAGTCACTATAGTCACCACTGTTAATGAATTGAAGGTGAAAGGAAGGCGAGGCATTTTGTAATGTGAGAGCTGCCTTAAGGGTGTAATTTTGTGTTTATTTTCACTTACTGAGTAGGGTGAGGCAAGAACATAACCTTCTCCTAATAAAACCAGACAATATCCCGAGGCAATTAAATTTTTGCTGCTCCAGGCATTTTGAGGGAGGAGAGAAACTGAGGAACAAGGGAGACAAGTGGAAGCAAAGTGGAAGAAAAAGCAGAGTACTTATCCTGTTCCAGATGTTCTCTTACACTAATTCATCCAGTGGGTAGTGAGTAAGAAAACATAGTTATTTACTGATCCATTGCTTTTCTGCGGTCTGAGCTTCTATTACTTTAATGCTAAATTTACCAGAGGCAGGTTTAAGTGTAAGATCAATGAGGAATTAAACAAAAGACACAGCATAAAGCAAAAATGCTCATTCTGTCCCCTGCAAAATGAATCAATTAGCTGACAATCTGGCTGAAAGAAAAGTCATTTTATTAACTTCATGCTTGGACCCAAACTCAAGGAGACCTGTGTTAATTCCTAAATTTTTGGAGAACGTGCATATTCTTTCTCTTTCTGTGCTTTTTCACCACGAGGCTCTAGCTGTACCTTAACAGGTTATTCTAAGTACCCTGTGGGAATTATTCTTAGGACTGGCAATAAGCAGTGCATCAAATTCATAATAGTCCAGTTCAGTCTTGAGATTTTTACAGTCTCTGGTGAAAAAAGTGTATTAAGTTTGGCTGAAGTGCAGATCTGTCTCTAGTTTTGCTGCTCATTTGAATAAAGTTTAGGCTTTGAGCCTCCTGTGTTTTCTTCATCACTCTGTTCGGAGAGTTATAGCAAATACAGGCAACCAGTGATGGAGAATCACTTTCTTCCTCAATCTAAGAGGCCAAAAGCAAATGCACAGGTGAAAGGTACACTTACTACTGCTGTTCCCCATTTTGTCCATACTCAAGAAGGTGCTTTTATTGCATGGTAAATAAAGGAGGAAGCCTAGTAAGTGTTGATTCGTGGTTGGTTCTGAGCAATGTATAAACAAGATTTGAGTGATGGTAGGTGAACAGCTGAGAAAGTAACTAATCTAAGTAGGTTCTTCAGTCAGGGTAAGGCTGAGTGAGTAATAGTGGAAAATAACAAGGGAGAACTTTGAATTTCAGGCCACACAGATAGGAAGAGAAAGGCCAGGACTTGAAGAGATACTCTCTGAGTCAGTAACACTGAAAGAGTGAAGAAAGAAATGAAAGTCTTCAGGAGAAATTGTTGTGTACCCAAAGGTTGTGTGTGAGATGTGTGTGAGTGATATAGAAGAAAAATAATTAGCGTTATTGGAGAAAAGGCAAGGAAGTTGGGTACAGAAGTGCAAGAAGCAATCAAAATTAAGAGAAAATGTGTAACAAACTGTTCTGGGAAGAATGAGAAAGCTTACAATGTGAAAGCATTTGGGAAAAATTGCTGTGAAATTGAAATTAAATTAGAAGTTGCATGGAAGTATAGGCAGTTAAGAAGACATTCTGAAGTATGTGTGTATGGTTATCTGTGTTTATACACATACATAAATAAGGGCAGTCAGGTTTCTGAAAGACAGTGAGGATAATCTATTTATGGTGGAGACAAACATTTCCTGGCACTGTAAACTGACTGTGTTTCTTAGTGCTTTCAGGAGGGTTGCTGGCAGAATGTCAGTAGAAGAATATACTTTTCATGCTAGGGAAAAACATATATTGCTAAATTCAAAAGTTCACCAAAAATCTATTATCAGATACTGAGTTTAATTTGCGAAGTGTTAAATGTGCTCAGGTTATATTTTGGACTCCTGAAGCTGGGTACAATTTACCTAAATCATTGGTAGAAAATAAAGCAAAACACCTCAGGAAACCTGTAAGTTTATGTTTGGTTTTACGTTGAAGTTTAATTTGAGTCTGGATTTGTTTTCCTTTTGGAGAGGGAAGAGAAAAGGAATGGGTCTAATTTTATAGTCTCCAAGTGGTCATACATTTGGATGTCCAGTTAAAAAAAGATCACCAGCAGAATACAATTTCAAGTCAAGAGTGATGAAGTTGAAAGGGTTGCTCTTTTATATCACTGTAAATGCCTTTGGTGCCAGAGAAACTAACCTTCAGCTGGCACAACAAAACAGATCCTGATGTTCTGTTCCCCTATTACCTTCAGTGGGAATACCTTTGGACTAAGCAAGAATCTCAAACAAGGATTATAATCCTTCAACAAGTCAAATTGTAATACTTTCTTTCATCTCGGGCTATAATTTTTTTACCACTGAAAAATCCCTTATTTCAATACAGCCAATTTAAAGTAGAATCAGAATATGAGCAGAAATAAATAGTGCTGAGTGAGTCTCCAAAGGATGTCTTAATGCTAGAAATTCTCTTGCAACTTTGTGCCAAAGTATTACTTTATAATCTGTCAACTGTTTAGCCATAATTACAGCTTCTCTGTTTTGTCCCTACATGGGAATTTGTTTCTTTTGTAATTTTTAATTTCCCAGGAGCTCTCATTAACAGTTGAAACCATTTGCTTGATTTCCTTTTATTAAATATACTGAAAAGTCAGCTCTCTTGGGAATTAAATATGATTTCATAATTAGGAATACATGCTTATTCCCTGTGCTGTGTTTCTGCTTTATACTTATTTCAATGTCTTCTCAGAAAGTTAGCATTTAGGTTGGATAAATAAAGTTGGAAACAAACAAAATTTATTCCATATTTTCCCCCCAATTTCTTTTGTTCTTTCTCATGTAGCATGTATTTCCTTTTGAATTATTTATAAAATTAGTCAAGTAATTAAGTGGACACAGATTTGGAGTGAGATATTTTTATCTTGTAGTGGGGGCTCTGCATGATGGTAAAATACCTTTTTCTTTAATTTTCAGGACTCTTGTCCTTTGTTTTACAACAGTTAATTTCCCTAAGTAACTTTTTTTCTTGATGTAATAAATATAGAGCACAGCAGTAATGAAAGATCCAGCTGAGCTTAAGATTTTTGTGATATAGCTTTATTCTTTCTGTCAACACTTTTGTGACGTTTGAATGCTCTTTCTCCTCTAATTTTATTATCGCTTGCTGCTTGTATTCTGATGTCATCCTGAAACCCCAGCGTAGCCTATCATTCGTACTTTGTGGAAATTATAGTACTGAGGATTGAAATTGCTTGCCCAAGGTCACAAATCTAAGTCAAAATTTCCTCTTGTTTAATTACACTTTAATTATGGAATCCACCAGAAGACATTGCTTCCAATGCTAAGCATAGTGCTCCTATTCTGAAGTCATCTTTGGCTCCAAACACAACAGTTGTCTTTAAATCCAAACTCAAGGTTTTACAGTGTTTCCCATCATCAGAATTCTGCTTATTCTAATGATATCTATACCTTTCATCCCTTGCTCTGTAGCTGCCTTGTGACTTCTGCAGATTTGTGTCTTCTCAGCACTTAAATATATCTGCTTATTTATTCATTCATGGATTCAGTAATACAAAGGGGGATTTACAGTTATGGAGACTTATGATATGAAAATAGGTGAGAAAAGAGGAGACCAGATGTCTTGAGGACTGTTTCTTTGTTTTCTTTGCTTTATCCTTTTGACTTTTGCACTGAGGATGTTTGGTTCACAGTCATGAATAAAAACAAGGGGTAGAATCGCCAACAACATAAACAGAAAAACCTCTAGCACAGTAGCCCAGGGGTGAATTTATTTTTTTTATATAACAACCCAGAACGGGCCAGTACGTGAGACTACATTCAGTTCTCTCCTCTGCTTGATGAAATTTCCAGCATAGACTTCTACACCAGAGAAGATTTCTTTTTTTATTTTTTTTTAATTTTGTTTAAAGTGCAGGGTCATTTGCTCTAGCAGAAGTCAGTAGGTAGCAGTAAGTTAAAACAAGTATTTCAGCTGCCACAGGCTCCCCAAGGGTAAAACATGGTGTGGAGGACATGCTATATCACTTTCTGCACTGTAATATCTATGTGGAAACTGTAGATTTCCTTGCAGTGGAAGCCTGAAGAAAAGGCTGGGTCCTTAAGGGACATTTTCTTTGTGTTGCTCCATCAAGAAAGCTGAATTAATTTTCTGTTTGTCTTCAGAGCTTCCCATCTGGTGTGTGGTTGTGAATAACAGCTATGGGGAGAGCCAGAGAAATGTTTTGCTCACCAGCTGAGAAGGAAACCTTTGGAGTGCAGATTATTAAGAGAAAGGTTGTGCAGCTGGAGCCTTTTCTACAGTCTCTGCCTCGAGCTTAGACAGCTGGAGCAGAGAGCTCTGATGGATCTACTGGAGGCAGTTTGAGGAAGTTCTTGAGAATTAATTACTCTTTCTTTGGTTTCCCTTGGGTCTGGCTTGCAGCATAGAGTTTTTGCCAGTGACATATGTGGATAGTCTGGGGATAAATGATATGTCAGTAGAAAGGATTGCTGACACTTCTATACAGTTAGTGGGTAGATTCCTGGAGACTTTCTCACCCACCCTGTTAGATCACGAGAAGTCTTTCTAAATACATGTACAAATACCAGTTCCAGTGAAGGCATTTTATCCTTTCCTTTAACACTCTCCACATCCACATGGTGCTCTTTGCATCTGAGATATAGTAAATCGTTCGTTTGATGAAGTTATTTAAAGCCCTGGATATGAATTTTTCTCCTGTGTAAAACTATTCAGTAGTGGAGCTCAGAGTACTCTGCAAACACTTAAGCTTTTTATTATATTTATTATACCTGTGATTTAGATAAGGTAGATGATGCATAAAATTTACATATGCTTTAATGAAGGTCAAGAAAGTCTGTAAATGATTCAGATTGGTTGGGAAGGATCAAAAGCTATTGTCAATCGAAAGCTTAGACAAGTAGGCATTATCTGCTTCAATGCCTGCATTTTAGAGTCTTGTTTGTAGAGTAGCCTCCAGTTTTATAACTGAAGTGCCAGAGTCCCTCTAAAGAGCAAAAAGGAAAGATACTAGAGAATTATTTCAAAAAATGGTGTTATGAGAATCCTGCTATTTCCCAGGAACTTTTCTGAGAGGTCTAGGATCTGTACCTGGAGGATCTATACCTATTTAAAATTGGTTTTGCAGCCTGGAGGTCTTAAGTAAGGCTTGGTGTCCATGAGCTTTCTTCTAAAGAGCTGAGCAAAGGAAACTCTTCCCTCTTATTCTTGCATTTTTGTTTAAAAAAAATTACTATCCTCTTGCCTCATTCCCACCTGCCCCCTTCCATGCCAGTCCTGGGAGTTTGGAGTGGGAGACAGGGCTTTGCAGTCACAGGGGTTAACAGCAGGACTGCAGGTCTCTACAGCCCCTTTCTGATACAGGACACCTCACGCTGCTTTCTGCAGCGTGGCCAGTGTTCAGATTTGCCTGAAATCTCCTCATAAAGCACCTCTTAGAGGTAGGTGGCATATGTTCCCTTTCTGTCAGCAGAGGACAGGTCAGGATCTCACAGGGCCAGGTTAAATTGGGGAGGCTTGTCCCTGCCCAGTATGCTTCAGAGTTGGGGGATGGTGTTTTAAGGTTTGGTTTTATTTCTCATTATCCTCCTCTGATTTGATTGGCAATAAATCAAATGATTTTCCTTAAGTCAAGCCTGCTTTGCCTGTGACAATAATTGGTAAGGGATCTCTCCCTGTCCTTACTTTGACCTGCAAGCCTTTTCTTACTTTCTCTCCTCTGCCCAGCTGAGGAGGGGAGTGATAGGGTGGCTTTGGTGGGCACCTGGCTTCCAGCCAAGGTCAACCCACCACAATCCTGTGTTAGTCACTTTTACTGGCTCTGACCCTTGCATGCTACTGCTCAGATGTTTCTTTTCGTCGGCACCCTAACACTTCAAGTTACACATATAAAATTAACTTCCTGGGTGGCTAGGAGAAGTGCTGAATTCATTACTTCCAACAGACATCCATATCCCTGCTGCGTCTGTCTATTTGCTATCCTGAGGGGACAATGAAATGATAATAAAGCATATCATTTGCTTGAAATGGTAGGGAAGAAACTGGTGTAATGAGGATCAGTAACTTTTCCTTATTACAAATGAAAAATGGTAGAAGTAATGAAAATGGAAATGTCTTGACGGATTTTGAGATTTATCAGGCTTTGGATCTGGAAATCAGATTCTGAAGTGCAGAAGCAGACCTGTGTGAATCAGTGCAGATATCATCAAAACTAGAAAGAACTCACAGGAGGCTTTCTTAATAATCCTTTTCGAAGCTAAACTAGTATTTCTCCAGGTGTAGTTACCAACAGCTTCCTTTCTCCCTTATTAATGAGGAGAGTATAATTGGCTTTGTAAATTATATATTAGAAGATGCATCTGCATTCTGCCACATTTTGCCAAGTAATAAAAGAGATGCTGATTGAGTTTTTAGCGAAGGTAGTTGAACTAGGAAAGCTAAGCTGCTGAGACCCCACCAGCTCAAATATAGTTTTTGCATGTGTGTCTCAGACAAGATGGGTTCACAGATCTGTGAAGTCCTGCTCTCCCATTCAGTCTGTGTTTAGTAAGGTAAAGCTGAAATGAAAAGACTGCGATGAGGATGCTTTGGGGGTGTGAGAGAAGAACCTGTTTGAACCTCATTCTGCTAATGACTCTCATCAGGCAGCGCTGCAAGAACAACCTCATTAAAATGGTACTTAAACTAGGAAAATCGTAAGGGGTTTACAGTTTTGCATCAGTTCTCACATGAGCATCACGAGTAATTTCTTTGTGTTGGAGCACACTGAATGTTTATATTGGAGACAACATTAAAATCTCTGGTATCCTCTTAGTGTATTCTCATTTTGATGCATTGGATATATGTGCTTGTAACCACTGCCCTTCAAATATTCAGATGTGAAACTGAAAATAAATGTCTGTTTCCTTTCCTGTCAGGTACATAAGACAGAACCACTGAGAACTCGGGGGGATAAAAAAATTATTAGTAGTAACTTAGGCTAAAGATTGTGTGAAAAAGAGTTATAAAGAATAGCTATATATAAGCACTCTCTGAATTGGAAGGGAATGGCGCGTATGGTCCCGAATATACAAAACTTTAAGGCATTAGATATTGGTTAAATGCTGAAGTAAATCTGAGACATCTGATAACTGCACAACTCTTTACTGTTAGGCATATTCCAGTGCAATGAACATTACTTTTGAAAAGATAAAACAATACAATGAGCTATAAAATAAAGTAGAAAATATATTGCACTTTTTTTTTCCTCCCATAAGGGTAAGCAAGTGCTCTATTTCTATTTTCTTAGGCTATCCAGTGACTTAATTCAGTGGAATAAAAAAGATGAACGATGTTGTGTCTCTGCAAAACATCATTCAGCAACTGAATATATTTAGATGAGCTAGAATGCCCAGCTAACTGTAGAGACCTATAGCATGTCTCCCGGGAAAATTAAATCCAGACAAATAAACACCCTCTGGGACTTCTGCTTAGGTCAGTTCCATGACTTCGAACTTAAAGTGAGGAAGAAAGGAATTTTAAGAGGAGAGATACAAAGGACAGGGCAGTGGTAGTGCTTATAAGGTTACTAGTTGCATCGTTACTAGTACAGAGTGTTCTAAAGAATGCCTCTTTGCAGATCTATAACCACTTCAGACTCTGGCTGGTTGACGGTCACCCCATTCCCAGTGGTTCCCCTGTTCTAAAGAAGTTCAGACACGTTCTCGTGATCGGCTTCCAGCAATAAATGTACAACTTTGGGTTCTTCAATTAAATATTAATACCACTTCTTAGAATAGTTCATACAGTTTCTTCTGCCCAAGTTAGTGTTACGTGCTTCGTGCTCCCAGAGAAATAAAATGTTGAGTGATGAGTTACTGAGACCTTTTTGGTATTGGGAATTCGTGTAGACTTTCTTCCTTACATATACGTTTAGTACTTGTGTTAAGTGCTCTTCATCTTCCATTGAGCAAGCAATACAGATAGGAAGAAATTCCAGAAATAAACATACAGCATCTATTTATTACAGCAGCATTTTATTATTGCATCTGTGTATCTCAGTGTAAAAGATTTGGATAGCCCATGATTCCAGAGCATCTCATCTCTCACAGTTCAGTCACAGGATCTCCAAAACAGTCTTTTGCAATTTCATATCGCTCACTTCTGACTTTAATTAAGTGGAATTCTCATCATATAGTATGAGAAGTGTATGCAGAGACCTTAAAGTAATTTATGTGAGACTTCTGCCTTCGTCTCTGTACTTTTTGGTGCATTTTCACCCATTCTGATTGTGAGCAAGCTAAAAACTGTATAAAAATATCCCAGTGACTGCTGAAGTAAGTTTCATGCTGTGGATTATGCTCATTATTCATAATTATCTCTTTATGATTAGTCACCTGAATGACATATTATTTTTCTTCTCCAGTTTGGATGATTAAAACTGTAAGAAAATGTGGAGTGATAAGTATTAACCCATGGAATTTCAATTCTTCCAAAGAAAGGAATATAAAAAGGTATGGAGATGGAATCCATTTATCACAGCAACGTTTAGGAATTGTGCATTACTATTTCTTGTTTTGAATAGAGCACCATGCAAAAAAAGAAAAAAAAATTTTAAAAAAATCACTACTTGAAAAAATAGGGGGAGGTCAAGCTTAATTTTCTGTATGCTTCTGTATAAACAGAACATAATTTATCTAAGCACTAATATAAAGCAAAGGGTGTGAAAGAACATAACAATGCGATAAATCTGATTTTTCTAATTAATCTGAATGTTGAGAAATACATTTCTGCACTATAGATCTGACTTCTTTTAATAGCACAGAGTAATGATGTTTCAGTCACTGAAAAATCATTTTCTCTTATTTAGAAAGCAGAAGGTCTTTTTGGGGAAAAAACAAAGAAATTAAACATGAGGAAATCTGGGGGAACTAGGAAATATAAGTACTGATATGATCTTTTTAATCTCAGAAGCATTTTCTATTTAGGGTTTCTTTCACATACTCTCCTGCTACTTCCCCCAAGCCAGTTCTTTGTCTAAAATTATAAGTTTTAGGTCCATGGCAGTAAATAGATAAATCTTGAGCAAGACTATGTATGGAGAATTCACAGCTGCAGTAATAGCAGCTATTAATTCTGATGTTATATCTAATATTTTAGGGCAATTGCTGTAACCCAAATGTTCTGTTCCTTATTTACATGCTACTAATTCCTGCTGGTTCAAATATGCGATGTCATCCGACTAGGGACAGAATTAAATATGTAGATGGCTTACACCATCTCCTTGGTGGTCTCCATGGTTTGTCCTCTGCTTTCAGTAGCCAGGTGTGACAGCCTCATCGCTTGCAAATGGTTGTGGCAGGTTCAGCCTTCAGGAGATGGGAAGCATGAAGGCAGCAGTTATTTGGCCAGTTTCATAAGGCTTTTTACGTTAACCGCTGTGTATGCAGATACAGAGACAATTATAGTGAAACAGCAACTCAAATGAAAGCTGAGATGCACTTAGGGTTGTTGTTGATCATCTAAGCAGAAATAGATTGGGTAGGTTTGCCTCGTACAGTTCCAGTAGAGCTATTACAGCCTTGTCATTATATGGTGTAAAACTCTCCCTCCTATAGCTTTGTCTTCGCAGTTTCATTAGCATTTCCAAATATGTAGAGTGATGCTATTGTGTTATATCAGTTCATTGCAGTCTCCATTTTTTTTGGACTGTTTGCCTGTTTTTTGTCTCTATTCTTTGCCTTCACAATGAATACTGCCCAACATTATTACAGTTGTCATGTCTTTCTGTGTTAGATCACGGTGACTGTCGCTTCTTTTTAATTTGAAGGGCTGTTTTGGACAGTGGAAGAAAGTGGCTATTATGTTTCACACAGAACCAATTTGGAATTTGGTTGTGAAAGGGTATTTTAGTAAAATAGCGTCATAATACAGGAAGGAGATGAGGGAGGATGGAAAACTCCATGAAAAGATCAAATCTAGCCACAAAATCAACATTATGAGAAGGCTGACTAACGGCAATTAAACATGGTGTGCAATGTCCTTTGTAAAAATAAGTAAATAATTTGCAATGAATAATTCAGTTTACTAATTTGGCTGTTTATAGCTCTGTGGAATATTTGCAAGCAGGCTGCAGTGTCCTCGAATCTTAACTGCATGGGAATAAGGGAAGAAAAAAATAATCAAGTTCAGCATTCATTGGGTAGACAATGAAAATAGATATGTTTTTCTGGCTCCTTTGGTGCGGGCAACACATACTGCTGTTGAGCTTGTTTGAATTTATCCTTCAGTAAGGGAAGGCTGAGGTGAATATGGGAAAAGAACGTCTGAAATTGGTGTGGTTATTAAAAAAAAAAAAAAAGAACAAAAAAAAACCCAACCCAAAAACCACAACAAAAAAACAGTAATAGAAGTATTTTGGAGAATTTCCAGGTTCAAGTTTTAACTTTGCATGTTATGATCAAAAGGAAAAATACACTGTGGGGGCTGGAACAAAGAACTCTGCTAATTAGCAACAGTAAAAATCACTGTGCCTTTCTTTCAAAAGTAATTGTATGCAAAAGCATAGTTTGTATACAAAGGGATCATTAACATAGAAAATGCGTAATTACATTACATACAAAGGAATAATTAAATCTGAAGTCTTAAATGCCTTATGAACACCTTCTACAAGAAATAACTACATTTTTGGTGCCAGTAGGAACAGTAAGTTTTATCATGAATCCATTCATGCTACTTTTCCTCTTAAAAGAAAATCTGAAGAAGGAAATTTCCCGTAGGAAGGTAATGAGACCCCTTAACAAGGTTACATGAGGTAAAGAGGAGTGGCACTGCCTGCAGACTGCTTCGTCTCTCCTACCTGCTGTCATAAATCCTTCATTTTGGTTAGTAGTAAAGTCATGTTAAAATGAAATGCCAGTGTCTACAGAGCCTACCATGAGCTGTACCGCTCTCAGTATGAATTACAAATCATGCTGTTGTCAAAACTCCTGATCATTGAGGAACTGGAGCTGTGTCCTTACCAGACCAAAGGTGGTGGGTCCTGGGGAGAGGAAGCCTCCCACCCTGCCTGCTTTGTGGCTCTGTCCTGCCCCTCTTGTGATTAGGTTGAAAGAAGATCTACCAGGGGCTCAGCTCTGTGAAGCCTGAGGAACTTTAAAGCAGGTATTTTACTTTAGGTTTGGTGGAACCCTGCGGGAAAACCTTTCATTTGACTCATTGCAGTGCAGTGAAACAATCCCAGGCAATTCCATATGTACAGAATTTCCATATATTAGGTTTCATACAGTTGCATCAAGCAGCTTTGTGGTGTGCTTTACACCGTGCTTTATGTTTTAGATCAATCCATGGCATCATCTGCTGTTTTAGATAGGCAAAGAAAGCTTAATCCCTTCATGAGTGACAGAAAATGGCTATGATAAAACTCCAAACACTTCCCAGCTAAAATTTTAAACATTCAAGTCAACCATTCTTGGGGAATATTGACAAATATTAAAAATATGGACAGCTCAGAACGTCAGAAGATTAAAAATCAGTGGGACTACTCATAAAATAGGTCCTAGGGCAAGGCTTTACTTTATTCAGTTGGAAAACTAAGCTTCTATCTGTAAGATATAATGATACCCAATTTCAGTTGGATTATTGAGAATTAGAAACATGAAGTTGACTTAGACACCTTGGAGTACTGAGGTGTCTGCAAACTTTTGATTTAGTAATCTTTGGGTATCCCTGAGCAACTTAGCTCAATAGATTTACTTTTTTTGCCTGAATATCTTTGAGTCCCAGAAACATTATTCTCTCAGAATGAAATCATTCTTTACCTAAGCCTCTGATAGAAAAATAAATTAAATTGTCCCTTCTGATACTCTCTTTAAATCTTTATTATAAGAATG
>JAOXJM010000041.1:62267985-62281030 GCA_026413425.1 Tringa solitaria | reverse complement strand
TCCCCTGGTGTAACTTGAAGCCATTGCCCCTTGTCCTGTCATCTGTAACTTGGGACCTCTCTTCTTCCACCTCTTCTTATTAAGATATAAAAGAATTCCATTAAATGGAACCTTTTTTCCTCTGGAGGTTCTGTTTAGACAACAGCCAAACAAAAAATACAGTGTACTCTGCAAAAATGCATTATAGCTATGTTTTGTATGACAAATGAACACCATTGATTTTACTATAATGCCTTTCATAAAGATCATCTGTATATAGAAAGAGTCAATTAAATACTGAAGAGAATAGAAAGGTTTAAAGCTGTTATTTAAATTGGCACATTTCATAGAAAATACACTGAGAAAGCGACCCAAGGTTAACTGTATCCCCTCCCATCCACAAAGATTGATATGGAAGGCTTAAAAATATGAGAAACGTAAAGAATCATAACAAACAGTCTAGAGAGCTGATTGATAGGAAGTCAGCAATTGAAGCCGTGAAGCCCCCAGGGGTCGGAAAAAGAGCCCATTTTATTCAGATTCAATGATGGAGAAGTTCAGAGGAAAAGAGAAAGATTAAGAGTAATATAGCCCTACCTTTCTGAAACTCTGAGAGGGTGTGTTAACCTGTTCCTTTGCAAAGAGATGGGAAAGATGATGGTAGGAAACATGAGTATAGTTCTGGTAAAGAAAGAGCTTTTCAGTCTATTGAAGTAAACTGTCACAGATAGAAACAGAGACTACCAACCTTTGTGTACTGCTACTACTATAATTATTCTAAATGAATACTTTAATACATAAAAACATATTCCAAAACTGAAATGTATTTATTAATTTCATAAAACATTATATACAGGCTATCTGGAACACAGCATTACCACTTTTCCAATGCCCAGGGTTGTTTTTGGGGAGTGAAGTTGGTTTTAGGCATTGCTTTATTGCTGAGTTGCAATGGTTAAGCCGTCTATGAGCTTCCTTTATGTTTCCAGAGATAACTCAGATGTTTTGAAGTCTAGGATTCATTTGTACTTGGGATTTTGCTGAAGTCACTTTTGAAAGTGAAACACAGGTTAGCATTCATCCTGCCTAGCTTCAATCACAGACCAAAAATTATCTTGTCTAATCTCACCTTTAGGACTCTTTTGTAACGAAAAGAGGGAAACACAGAGAGGGGCCTTCTAATCTCACTCGTTTAAGACCCTTCCATCCCTGAAATCTCTTTCTTTCTGCTAATACAAAGGAATACTTTATAATAGGGTTATTATTTCTGTCATGCTTTATGTTGGTTGTATAATAGTGCTTTATATGGCAGTCCAACAGCGTGCTCTGTGTGGCGTGGATTTTACGGGGAGCCGAAGGATCTGAAATCATGTAGATTTGCAAAGGGTTTCAACATCCAGTCTCTGGTGGTTTCTGGTCAAAGTTACAGACCTTTTGAGTATTTTATATCATTAAACTGCTACATTTAGCAAATGAGAGAGAAATGCTTCTGTACTTACATTAACTTGAAGAAATATGTATAATTTCAGGAGGAATATAAATCAACCACTAAGTGATGGGACTTAGCAAAGAGCTTATCCTAGTGGGAGAATTTTCTAGCATTCAGAACTGCTCATTTTTTTGGCAAATTCACCTGAGGCACTTGACTCAAGAAACCTCAGAAGAGGCTTTCATCTGACCTGGTGTGTATGGCAATGGCTACGTCTTCCATAATTATTTTATGCTAACCACCAAGGTTTTCATGTACATTACATAACCCTCCTTTCATAATTTGGTCTGCTGAGGAGTTGTTTCCATCAATATTTCTAATCTGCTTATGAATAATTCTACTTCTTTCCTTTCCTATTAGCATACAATATTTCAAAAATTTGCAGATGTACCTAGTTAGTTAAGTGCTAACGCTCTAACTCTGATTACATTTTTTAGGAGCATTTTGTAAATATTTTTTCTTGTGTGTGTCCTTATAACCTTACTTACAAATAGTTACATGCATTGAGTAATTGTCTGGAATCAGAAAGCAAGATGGCCTTGTCTCTTTATGATTTTCATTTATATTGCTTCCTGATTGTAAACAACCCCTGGCAGACCGAGTACTGCAATATGTACCATCCCATTACTTATTCATAGAGCTTAAGAAAAGAAAGGACCATTTAAGTATTAATTAGAGATACACAGACAGTAGCTATAGGTTACCAAGAAGCAACTTGAAGTTAATGATTGATGGAATAAATCCAAAACAGAGGAATTCAGATGTAACCCTGTTACAGACTTCACCCCTGCTATGTCTCCAAAATCTGCAGCTTTTAACACAACACAGTGCATTCATTTCACTTCATCTTTAAAGTGTTATTGACTAAGGGGTTTTATGGCAAAACTTTGTCAGTAAAAGTTGGCACTTGAAAAACTTTCCAATTTAACTGGGAAATTTGCTGTCTCTCTGTAAATAGGTATGACTTTAATAGCAGGAGTATAATCTTGCTTGTCAATATTTCCAACTGTTCAGCATTCAGATACTAAAATTAAAAGAAAGCAGTGATAAAGAGAGAAAACACATCCCAATTTCCACATTCGTTTCGTCTTAGCTCCCTACTGAGAGCAGATGTGCCAGTAATGGCAGTGTTTTCTACATGATGATAAGTATTAGTAGCTCATAACGACCTAAATGCCATTGCCAAAGAGTTGTCATCTAAATTTTTTTTTTCCCAATCGTTACACTTATTGTAAGTGAATGATGTAGTTTGGCCAGATCCAGAGCTTATTTGAACAGCAGCAGAGGTTTATCTGCCCAGTCTCTCTGCTGTAATGTGACCGGAGTTAATGTGCCTGTTCACAGCGCTCAGTCTTCCAATGTCCGGAGCTTTCTAGAAAGTATCAGGTGTGTTGAGCGTGCAGAGGCTCGATTGCACCAGATGCCATAGGTAGAAAAGATGTGGCTGTCAACTTCCATATTGTCCCGGGGAAGGCAAACAACCTGAAAATGGCTGAAACTAACAGATGAAGTGCTTTTGTCAGAACAAGTTGTGGCCCGTGCCAGACAGTTCTACAGTAGTCGCAGAAGACTTCTAGACAACGCTTGCTTGTTCTGGCAGCAGCAACTTTTTCAGCTGTCATCATTCCTTAACTTTCAGGGGTTATGTTTCTGTTCTGTGCCTGGGTATACATGAACAAATAGTAATGTGAATTGGAGATACCGATCTCAAATGGGATCTCCAGGAAAAAAAAAAAATGCTTCCAGGAACAGATTCTGGGGAAGTGTTCTTACAGGCTGAGAGCCTCTCCCTAAGGAATTTTTAGGAAAGAAGATGGGGAGAGCTTCTTTGTCACATATATTATTGCAGCCGCAATTCGTACTGTAGAGCATTTTTAAAAAGGGTGAAGCAGAAACGAAATCTCAGAGCTATACTCCTCAAAAGAAGGGCTTTTCTACATTATTAGTTATCTTGGTTTGCCAACATGGAAAAAGCAAAAGATCAGTTGCTTTGTCTGATAACTTTCTGGTATTACTTTCTTCTTGTCAAATAGAAAGGAATATTAGCTTTACTCATCTTACCCATCAGACTTCCAGATCTGACTACAATCTCAAATGACAATGTTTATTGATGATTATTTTTCTCCTTAGACTTGGTGAAAGGAAACAGTATACATGATTATTTAAAAAAAAAAAAATTCTAGAGAATGTTTGGTTCATTCTGTTATGAAACTTTTTGTGGGAAAAAAATCATGTAATTCATAAAAAGGTTTATTTATATAATCACCTGTTTTTCAGCTGGAGTGGCTGATAAAATCTGAGGTTGCACAGCCTCTTTGTCCATTTATGAGTCCGTAATATGACTGCAAAGGGAATACTTGAATAGCAATGGATTTTACCCTTTATTAATCATAAATCCCCTGATTTGCTAAGCAAACCTTGCTCTCCATCATCTCATTTACCTAATTGTTTTCAGTTTGCTTTTCTCTGGCACGATACAATCATAAAGAGGAAGGAGTTAATAAAAATATTTTCCTTTTCTTCCACTTATCAGGAAAGCCTGTGTTCAGTTATAGCATTTTTTACTATGCAATATTCTGCAAAGTCTGAACTTCTTACTCTTTCTGTGTTTGAAATTACTGAAGACTGCAGAAATTTAGATCCTAATCATGCAATCAGTAATTAATTGTGATGGTATACTGGTATGTATAATCTAGGCCCTATGGCACTCATATGCATACTTTAAATGTATAAGTAGGTGTTCATAACATCCAGCCTAAATATATGGTATTTCCATATATAAGCTACTCCATTTCTAAGAGTTGAGTATCTGTGCCTGTTACTTTCAGCTGTTATTGACAGTATAATCAATACCTAGAGTAGGGCAATTTCAACAGGACCAGAGACCCACTGAATCAATGAGATCGTGACTTGATGCTGTACTTTCTTGGAAGAAGGGAGCCATGGGTTATAGCATTAAGAATAAATACCAAGACTAGGAACTTATTCAGTTGTACACTTGTTGGTTTTTATTTCCATGAGCAAAGATGAGACCTAAAATTTTAGTTGAAAACAAATGCTGGGGATTTTTTCAAAGATTGTGAAATTTTACAACTTCTAATTGTAAAAGTTACATCTATTTCTTCATATTATCAAGTTTACAATTATTCAGTCACAGTGATGACATCTGTATTGTTTGTGCTGTACTGGTAGTGACAAGATGATGTTAAGAGTTTGCAGATCATATAAGGACACTTAGAGGAACATGAACTTTCTTCCTATGCTGATATTAATATTATTTCTACAGTAAGCTTCTACCTAAGGTATGATGTATATAGGTAGTGCTATTGCAATTTTATTTCTTAGTGAACTCCACTGTACATGATAGGTATTTAGCTGGACATCCTAGTTAGTTTTATCAGCTACAGAGTTACCACAGATAATGTCATGGACATGATAACCTCTGATAGCATTATAAAACATCTGGAAACTGCTGTGCCTGCTCAGAGCCCTCACCAGGGAAAGAGATGTTGTACGGGCACAGTTTTCAAAGCAACTTTCTGTCTATAATTGAAATGCTTTCCCTTACCTCTTTCCTGTATTGAATGTATTGTGAACAACTTCTTGCAACTTTCCATTACAAATACAGAGTTTATTTATTGCTTTTAAATATGAAGGGCATGAATGGTTTTGAAAGGCTTCAGTCTTGTCCGTTGTGAAGACTAACACCATTCTCCTAAATTTTCTAACGTAGCCAGCAGAACTAACCAGGCTAAGTGTAGGTCCAGACATTTCGATTTTGTACTTTTTTTCCCTGAAGTATAGAAGTTAGGGATCTGTCCTGTAAAGACACAAAACTTTTATGTTTCTACAATATAAACTGCATTTTGATGTCAGGACAACACTGAAGATATTACAAAGAGCTATAAAATATACTTGTAGAGTACTACATAATGGAAAAAAAATACATTCATTAACAGAATACAAAGAAACTTTTATAAGTTTGGAGCAAGAGAACTTTCAAATTTACAGTTTGTGTCATCAGAACATTTTCTGTAAATCATAGCTTTCAAGCACTTGATGTTTTGTTCTTCCAAAGACTGATTTTTGGATTATTCTTCACCTTTCAAATATTTACTTACATGAAGAATAAAACTGGACAAGGTAAATAACAGAATTTGTCAGCTGTTTCTTCAAAAAGGCGTGGAAGAAAGAAAAACATGTTAGTAGTGTATGAGCATTTTCAGTTTATTCATTATTTAAAATATATTTAAGAATTTTGCACCAGTATTCTACATCTGGAGATGAAAGACTCCTCTTTTCTTAAGAAATACATTTTAAAATTGTCCATTTTTTTCTGATAAAAATTAATGCAATTTTAAATTAGGGGCAGTTTTAGCTGTCTATGCAGTTTTAATGAGAATCCACCAGATGGCACAGGAAAAGGAACCTCATTAATAGAACTTTGTGAATGGTGGCATTTTTGGATTGCTGGCTTATTTAGTCAAGAAGTCTTGTTATGAGGGTAAAAATTTCTTCCTTGTGATATTAAAATGTGTAAAAATCTATTTCTCTTCCTTTGTCCTTTTTTCAAAATGCCTTTTTTTTTCTTCCTATAATAATTTAAAGCAATTTCTCGTCACCAATGTAATCCTGACCAAGCACAGCTTTTAAGCACGTTCCTAGCTTTAAGGACTAAGTGTGTCCAGTGTGAAACTTATGGATAAGAGCACTGTTGAACTGTGGACCCAAAAGATAAATTCTTTAGACGAGAAAGCCAGTAAATATTCTCTTAGGTTTAAGTCATAGAGGATGGTCGGAAAAGGTCTATGGCAGGCTCTGCACAGTCATTAACACTTGAGATTATTGTATTAACTTTAAGACAGATGTAGAGTATTAATATTGAACTGGCATTCTTCCAGTGTAACTATGGAAAAGTCTTAACAAAATTCTCTCTAGAAAGACACATATTGATCTTCTATCACTGTATTCAGTGAGTTCAGGAAGAAGTGCCAGTGAATAAAAAGTAAATAAAATTCCTACTCTTTTGTGCTTCACTTTTAATAATTGTTTTAACAAGTTGTGGGTTTGGGGTTTTTTTTTGGCTGGAGCTGACAAAGGCTTATGAAATTGAATTGCAGTGAGCTAAATAAGTACAGTAGCCTGAGGAAGATATTAATTTTTAACATACTAATTTATCGCTGTAGAAGTCAAATGTAATTGTTTCCAAGTTCACTCTACATCATTTTTATTGAAGCTAAAATGTGGTGAAGATTTAAATGCATCACTTCAGGTTCATCTGTAATTAACCCAGAATAGTATACTTACGACCACATCTTGGAGTCATTACTCAAAGCTTGATCTCCCTAACCCTAAAGTCAAGCAAAAACTCCTGCTGAGTTTATATGAAATGCTATCAAATGTCAATGCTTAGACAAAATTGCTTTGAATTCAACGGGGCAGTATTGGTCATTCTGGCCATGTCTACATTAGCAAGTAGAGAAGCACAATAGGAGAAGATGTGCAGATCAAAAGAGTTGGTGCTGAGACACAAAATCAACAAACTCAATATTTTGGGACTTTTCTGCAGAGTGGATCTAGCTTTGCCCACTGGGGCTTTTGGCAGATAGAGTCCATTAATGAGCTTCTGTCTCCCACTTCAGTTTAATTTTCAGTGAGGTCCAAGACACCCCTAAAGTGAACAAACACTAAGTCAGAGCTAACAGAAGATTTGCTTCAGAAGTGCACTCTGGACCTGAACTAAAATGCAAGTGCAGATGCACCTTCTGTCGTATCAGAGGACATTTGGTTTGAGTAATAAGGACTGACAAATTTTTCTCCTTATTTGCCTTTCAGTGACTTTCAAACTTTCCAAAAGAAAATGAGAAATACACACGGGTGTGTTCTCGCTCTCACCTCTGACTTGTGAATATTTTTTATGATTTGAAATTTGATGAAATAATAACAATTGCATACAGTCTTATCCCACAGACATTTGCCTGAATTTTAAATGGGAAAGGTCAACAATTTCCAGGCTTCTTCATATTCTCTTGTTCTATTTACTTCAGAAGGAGATGTACCTTACGATTAAGGAACTCAGGTGGAAGTCTCAGTGCATTTTCCGGTTTACTCCATAAAGTTGTACTCATCTTTGGTTCAATATAAACAGACATAGTCATTTTTTCTGAAGAAATACAGTCTCAAGTTTTGACCACCCTCAAGATGGAAATTTTGTTTTCCCTATGTTTAATCGGAATTTCCCACATTCTGTCTCATGCCCATTGTTTCTAATCTTACCTCTATCTGCATTTGAGATGAGTCTGGCTCCATCTTCTTTAAACCCTCCTATTATGTAGCTGCAGACAACAGAGATTTCCCCCAACCCTTAACCATCCCCTTCTCAGGCTGAAGGAGCCCAGCCCTCTCACCTCTCCCCATACACCCTATGCTCCAGACCCTCTACCTTCTTGGTGATCCTCCACTGGACTTATTCAAGTATGCCAATGTCTTTTTTGCACTGGGGAACTCAAAACTGGACACAGAGCTCCAGATGTGGTGGTCACAGTTGCAGAAACATTGCCTTTCCTTGAGGTGTTAAAAGGCATATAGAAAAAGTTTGGGGTGAGCCCTGTGCAGCTTCCAGTCTGATGACATCTCTGCACTAGGTATTGCAGGTGATTAGAGTGGTCAGTGAGAAATTGGTTGTGAACTTAAGCAGCTAAGAGCAACTAGAGATTGCTTCCTCAAGTTTTGCTAAAGTCTCTTCTCCGTGTGTTCCCAGCAGCTCCACCAGCCTTTGATCAAGGAGCAGATCTTGCAGTGATATTGTCAAGCCTTTCACTTTCATAAAGAAGATTGCACTTGGCTGAATGTGAAAGAAAATTACAACTTTAAGAAGTCATCAGACAAAGGCTGTGGTATGTGGATGATTTCTGAGTCTGACATAATCCTGTGGGTTCAGGCAGCACACTCAAGGATTGTGTGTGCTTCATGTTTAGTATAGCTGTGAGGAGTTTCATTTGACATAAATTATTATTTATTGATTGTATTTGGTAAGTATGAACAAACCCAGCAGCAAGTGTGGGTGAGTCACATGGCATTTGTGTATTTATATAGTACAGTCTCTGCCCCCACTTTCTTAAATTCTAAATTACCAAGGCAGATGGCAGGTGGAAGAGGTGAGTGGGGTGCATTCCAGGATCGGTACAAAAGACTCCGGAAATTAACCTGTTTTTATGGTGTTCTTCCAAATGCCAATATGTGTATATTATACTGGCTTCAATTAAAGCATGTTCTACCTACATGTTGGAGAGTCTTCCTCCTACTCTTACCTTAACTCTGTCACGGGTGGAGTGACAGCATGAAATCAAGAAGCCTACTCAGTTCTGTTAAGCACATAATAGCTGTTGCTGCGTTGTGAACTCTTTTAGATAAAAAGCCAAATTTAGGCTAACTTTTAGTTCTTAAAGCAGGAGAACAAGTAGCAAGATAAACTGACAACAGAAAATAGACCCACAGGAATAACAGGTAATCCTGTTATCTGAATGCTTATACTACAGCACAGACCAAGCAGGAGAATTGTCTTCTATTGGATTTTTATTGTTAGTTTCAGGTAGAAAAACATGTCATAAAATAATCAGGACACTGAAAACTTTATTTTACTGTAAAAGTAACTTGTAAAGAATTATTACCCGGTGTTCTACCAGATCAATATATAAATACATTCTCTTTTCAAACAGCAGGAGTTGTGCAAATGCACCTTATAGAATAATATCACTCTTTCTTCATTGGCAACAACCTGAGGAAGGCCCATAGACTGATAAAAACGTATGTTGAGATAAAAAAGATAATGTGCTGCAGTCAAAAAGTTACATAAAATCATAGAATACCAGGTTGGAAGGAACCTCAAGGATCATCTGGTCCAACCTTCCTTGGCAAAAGCATGGTTTAGACAAGATGGCCCAGCGTCATGTCCAGCTGAATCTTAAAAATGTCCAGTATTGGCGAATCCGCCACTTCCCTGAGGAGATTATCCCAATGGCTGATTGTTCTAATTGGGAAAAAATTCCCTCTTGTATCCAATTGAAACCTCCCCAGGAGTAAATCGCACCCACTACCCCTCATCTTTTCTGTGTGACTCCTTGTAAAAAAGGACTCTCCACCTTCTTTTCAGCCACCCTTTAAATACTGGAACATGGTGACAGATACTAAAACATGGTGATAAACTTAGATCAAGCCAGACTTATAACTGTCTTTGCTCTGACCATTTTATTAGTTTTTCAGCTTTTTCTCCAGATTCTGGATGGGATAAAAATAGAAAATGTTGGAAATATGCTGGAATGAGGAAATAACTTTCTTGTATATGGCTATCCATGCAGCAAAATTCAGATTGAGACTGAGTGCTGAATGTCTCAGAATCAACTTTCTGCTTTGGCCACTCTAAAGATAGATAAAAGAATCAAAACATAGGTTTGCATTGTGAGAATTCATTACAGTTCAACAGTGCTTAATGTAGTGGGTTTGGTTTTAAGCAAACATAACCATAGATAAAGCTGCTGATTATACAAGCAGGGCTCTGTTACTGATCATAGACAGAAAGCTTGTGACATGCAGAATTATCAGCTGTTAACAATATCAAACAACAAGAAAAAAATACCCAGTGTCTACACTTTGTTTCTTAGTTCTCATTTTTATTTATGACAGTTCACATTTTTATGTCATAGGATGATTTTCTTCATGCACCTTTCCCAAAAATTCTTCAGAAAGTTAAATGTTTTTTACCCATAGAATGCTTCAATTGACCCGTTCCATTATTAACAACTTTTAAATGTCATGGATCCCATAATTTAACACGGTTTATCTGTAAAGAGAATTGCAGCATGTTGGAAGGCAACATGACAAATAAATCTTTGTTTTCAGTTTCTTAGTAAATACGAGCGATGAAAGAGCAATGTACTGTGGCACCAAGAATAGTCTTTGGTTTAGCTGTCTGCCTCCCAACAGTTCTTAAAGCATCAAATGGATTTCTTCCAAGTTGCATGACTATTAGTCAGCTCTTACAGAGCAAGTTTTTTATTCTGGGACAAATCTGCATTTATTTATCTCATTCCAACCAAAAAAATATGCTAAGGACTTCCTTTTTTACCTATTTCTGTCTGCTATCACTAGGGAAAATTGAGCTTCTCCTACTGAGATGATTTTGGCTGATGCGTCAGAGTGATTCGTGCTTGGATTTGGCAACATGGTAAAATTTTCTTCAAAATCATGGCATAAATAATTGGGATACTTTTTTTTTCTTTCAGTTTTGCTAAAGAAAACCAACTCTGATACCGAACTGATTCTGATGCAAATTCTCAGGAAAAAAAATATTTCTAATCTTAAGATGCCAATTAACAAAGATAATGGGCCAAATTCTGCTTTACTTTTACCTTGCCATATTTCTCAAATTTTGTTAAAATAAAAATACTTCCCATCTTCATTTTAAAACTTGGTTTTAAAGTGCAGTTATAAGAAAACTATTGATTCAAGCATTAATATCCCTCATTAAAAAAGGTTGCACTTATTTTTTTTTAAATTAATTAGTTTAGTATTGACATTAAATATTGGATCATAGCATATCTTTTTGTTCATTTAAGTGGGTATTTTCAGAAGTCTCTACTCCAAGTAGTTAACTGTGAACATCTGTGAAAAACTGTGATTGCCTCTTTTCTTATGTAAATATGTTTCTTTACAAGGGATAATATCCTGATGGGTAGTTATTTCTGTAGTTCTTTTCAGCTCTTTCCAGTGTATCCAGTTCTATTGAGAGAGTTCATATCTGAGGCTAGTTTGTCAAAACATGGTATTTCTTTTTTTTTATTTCTTTTTTTTCCTACAGTAACTCCTGGTTTCAGAAACTGATGTCAGATTGAAAGTACCTCACTGCTATAAGTCTATCTGACTAAGTATATTAAGCCTATTGTTTATACAGAAAAAATGCTGAACCCCTGTTTGGATACAATCACAACAGTTTTGCAGTAGTTTCATTATATTAAAAAACAATTCAAGCAGAATTTAGAAAATAAATGTATTTTTCCTTATGTGACATTGATTTTTATTCAGTGAGGTTTTTTGGAAATTTTTAGAATGCTGGTTTAGGGGCATATTTCATCTGTTATATTATCTGATTTCCTCTGTCATCAGACACTTGCTGGGTACCAGGGCATTTGAAAATCACATTTATAATCTTGCAATTCTGTGTTTCTTTTTCTTTCAGTCTTTTATGCCCATTAGTTATCAGCATGTGCTTACTAAAGTATCCTCAGGATTTCTCTCTTTTCCATGCTAAAAAAGCAAAACTTGATTTTAAAGAATAACTTAACTGTCTTGTAAATGAATGTCTTTTATTTCCCTAAATAGCACCTTAATTTCACATTTATTCTAGTTTAAGTGCTTTTCACAGCATTAGTTTTTTCATTTTTCTACTGTGATTGCTAACAGCCTTTCATTTCTGAGGTTTTCCTGTGTAATATTGCAATTCTATTTGCAAACTATTTGTATTCTTATAGAAAGGATGTTCTGAATATTGAGATACAAATATCTGAAAACTTTGCTAGAAACAGAGTTGACAGGGCATAGGAAACTTTGAACATAAAGAATGTGGACATAGAGGAAACATTACAAGCACTTTCAAGATTTCTCCAAGATCTGTGTTACTGCTTTGTAACTTAAAGAAGGAAGCAGGGGTATTAGTGGATCTGGAGACCTGAGCACATTTCTGAGAGCCTTAGCACCAGACCATGAAGTATTTTCATTGCTAACATTCATATACATCGTAGTTTGCATACGGACATTCTACCAGGCATCATGCATAGCCGGTTATTTTAAGAAATGCCATGTTATCAAGTGCGTATTTTTATCGCATGCCATAAGTTGATTAACATACTACTTTTCCTGAAGTCTACGGTAAAGCTCCCATTGACTTCACAGGACCACTTTTCTTTCTTTGATCTGCAAAGCTTGGCACAACGTCAGTACCATTAGGACACAGTAGCAGAGGATTGTGCTTTTGTAATGTATTTTTTACAGGAGTAGAGATATTCCCTGCATTCCTACAGTTTTTCTACAGCTGGGTTTTTTTTTCACTCTGGTCAATGCAAGACTCAGTTCATGTCAAAAATCCTAAGAATTATTGCTTGCATTTAGTAACAGCTGTTTTGATTTATTACTAAATAAAGAGCTCTCTGCCCACCTGTGTCCCCACAACTGTTAAGTAACTACTGTGAAAAACCCCCCCTATTTTCTTTATGTTGTATTGTTTAAACAGGTGATCCTGGGTAATTTTCTAATGATTCAGTGATTTAATTTTTATGGTACCATCCAGTTTCAGAGAGGACAAATAATTCCTGTGATAAATGCAGAGGATTTCTGACAGACTTGGTCTAAGGACTCAGTTTTGCTATAATGCAAAACAGCAAGGCACTAATCAGTCTACTCATCACTCTGAGTGTGTAGACAATTTCTTAATTGCTGTAAATGAATACCTCTGGCAATTTGCCTCCGACTTCCAAAAATGATACCTTAGGCTTAAATGTGAAAATACTGTCTTTTTAAAGAGAT
>JAOXJM010000041.1:62229882-62246601 GCA_026413425.1 Tringa solitaria | reverse complement strand
ACGTTTCCACTGCAGGGATCACACAAATGTGTGATTAAGAATTTAGTCAAGGATGTTTCCCAAATGGACTCGAAATGTAATATTAGGTCAGTTTTAGGTCCATCCTTTACAGATGACTGAACATCAATAATTCTCACTTCTCACAGGACTTGGAAGAATGAAAAGCAAACTTTCTCTGTAGCCAGAAATAAGTAGAATAGTATTATGGAGATGGTACAGACTGTATAATAAACTTGACTTCCTCTTCTGTGATTTGATTACAGTTTGCCATTGTAGCATAAACATAAGCATAAACATGTCATATCTTTGTTTGAGAATTAGTTGAATGTAAAGTACTGTTTAAATATTTTAAAAGTGAAAGTTCACTGTTTGAACAGTGAAAGACAGAAGGTGGTGTATATATTAACTTCTAGAGTCTATTTGTACTATGACTTGTCAAGCTAATAGTTAGGCATCTGCTTGATTACTTGGAAACCCAGCCACATTGTACCAAAACATAACATATAAAATTTCATCACAGCAAGGAAAGATGTGTACTGTCTGCAATTTCTTACCGAGAGTAATTTGCAACCAAATGTAGAAATACTGCACTATATTGTACGGGTATTTTTATGTTCACTTTTATTTTTACTGAATATCAAATTTAGTCTTCCTATATCTAGAAATACAAAGATGCAGTTAAAAGCTTAGTTTGATAGACCTGCTTAAGTCAACTTATATTTATCCATAAATTTTGTACCTCCTTAATATCTTTCCTTTTGAAGCTGTGATTGCTCTAGAGTATCTACTTGCTTTCAAAACTTGAGCTTTGGCTCCTGGATTTCAACATGTATGACAAAACTGATGCTTTCTCCACTCTTGCCTAGGTGTGGGCAAGCTTTACTGTCTTTAAGATCTAGTTAAATGCAAGCCAAGAGAGTTTCAGCTGCGGAATAATGGTTTTCTAGCTTTTTTTTTTTTTCCTGAGTCCCAAATGAACTCAAATGACTTCCCAAAGAAGTCTGCATTCTAACACTTCCCTCTAAGATAGAAAGCTGCTAAATAGCTACACAGCTGTCAGGTGTATATGTTAAGAAGTGATAAAATAAATTTATATCCAGGGAAGACTCCTGGAATCCTACTATTAATGTAGGCATTCAGAGCATCATTGCTCTATTAAACAGAAATAAACACAAATAAAAAGCAACTCCTGACACACATGCTTTCTGACAAAGCTGTGGAACTCTAGCTGAACAAATATTAAGATGCAATTTCCACCTATAAGAACTTCTGAGTCTTTGTTTAGGAGTAGGACTAAGGTAAAATAAAGTGCTAAAGTTAATTACCTGAGCAAGCTATTCATGCAGTGAGGAGATTCACACAAAGTTAATTAGCTTTTCTATAAGCGTTCATTATTTTAGGAAGAGCATGAATATCTGCATTGAATAGTTTTAAGAACTGGTGGATTAGAATGCTGTTTAGTTTGATAAAAATTCAGTTATTTGCTGCATCTTTAAACATAATAAGCTTTTCTGTGTAAGCCTAACACCCATTTAGAAGAGGAAAATTTTACTTGTGCTACACATCAGATGAAGTGCTAGAAAAAGAAAATAAGGTTCTTTTATGCATTTTGAACCAGAGCTACAAGATAAAGGAAACTCATGGATGAAAAAAGCTGTTCAGCAAAACTAAGCAATTGACAGAAATTATTAGCCAAGTTCTTGCGTCAGTTTCAAAAAGAAAGTTTAAAACAACATACCTGAGATTACAGTGTGCTATGGTATAGCCTGGAGTGAAGGGTCTGATCTGTGAATGTGCAGTAGACTCCAAGGTGATTTGCATAATTATTTTATTTTTGTTTTGGTCACCAGCAATTAAGCTGAATAGTTCCAGTGACTATTAGTGAGCCTGTAGTTCTATAACATTACAAAAATCTGGATGTAACTGAAAGAGCCCTTCTTCCACAACAGAGTTGGCAGAATGTTGTACCTCTTGTATAAATTGCAAAAATATCTAATTCACCCGTCCATCCCCACCTTAAAGTTTTATAATTAGATTGAGTTTTGAATGAGTGATTCCTGATTGTTTCACAGGTAAGGAAAAAATTTTTTGGTTTCTGGGCATCACATTACCTGCAATTTTTATGACTCTGTGATATTGTAGAGTATACTTAATGTAGTTGCTACTTGCAACTGAGGTGTTTGAGAAGCATAATATGTACCTACTGAATCAAAAGTATAATCTATACTTACTATATGGTAATATAGAACACATTAATGCTTAGATGCATTTTAGAGCAGAGTGTATTGTATGAAAATAAATTTAAAACTAGACAGTTTCTCTCCAAAAGAATTTACAAACTAAACCCATCTGTTCCCTTACCTGTTTTTTCCTCTCTTTTCCCTGTATCTGAGGCTAGGAGAATGAATTCAATCTGCTGAAGGTCAAAGTCTGCAGTCAGAGCAGGAATTGAACCTTAATCTGAGTTTATTGTTTTACTCTTAGAGTACCTGCTCTCTCAATCCCAGATAGCTATTTTTTTTCAGATTATTTCATGGATTTCCTTGAAATTTTTCACTACGTGTTGCTTTGAAAAGACTTCAAGAAACTTTGAAGGCAAACTTTAATTACTGTTCAATTAACTGTGACTTGGACAGGCTCAAGAAGCTGGAATACATAACCTCTACAGATCTATTGCAAACTAAATTATTCTTTGAGACTCTTTCAGCAAATATTGACGTTATTACTTGAAAAAAAAACAACTCAGTAATTCTGTCAGTAACTTTTTCTTTGATATTTAGATGATTTACAAATACCTGTATCTGTCTTTGGGAGAGACTCCAGCAATATGGCACTGCACATGTATTGTACAATATGAAGTTTGCATAATTGGTTGGCTAATTTATTCATTTTCTAACCTAATTTGGACTGGATTGCCTTGTGGTCTATTAATCTTTCTGAATTTACTTTAAAAGACTCATCTAAAGACTGGTCTTGAAAGTGAAAGGTACGTGTGAGTGCTACACTTCCCTGTAGGAATTATTTTGATACCTAGTTCAGAAGCAAGAGTGAACCAGTTGGGACAGTGGGAGGAGCAGAGCTTCCTTAGGTTTGAGGGTATGACAAATACAGGTTCTTAATCTTAAAGGTTCATTTAAGATGATCTGCCTTTTGATGACCTACTACTATTTGGAAGCTGCTTCTTGAGAAGCTGACGTGAGTAGAGGTTGTTTTGTATTTCTTCAGCTCCTAGGAGTTTAGCAGACATGGAATGACATGTAAATGCATGTTAGAATACTCTTCTAGTGTCCTTAGTTTGGGAAATAATCTGTTATCTTGTGATAGAAAGTTTAGCTCTTGGCTGCTGGATTTTCTATATATTGCCAGTTCAGTAGGAAATTACTTTTTGTGACTGAACAGCAATGCAGATTTTCTTGATAGTCGATGAGCTAATTAAGTTTGCTACTTCCATATTGACTCTCCTTTCAAATATAACATCAAGAAAGAATGATGGTGCAGGACCTACTCAGAAATCCATAAAATTGGTGGAAGTTATTGTAGTGACTGAGCCTCTCCATTAAAAAAAGGGCTTCTCTGACCATGCTTATATATTACAGCTTCACGTCATCTGCACCAGGAAAGCATCTCTGATTTCTGGCTTTCCTCAGCGCTTGTTCTCTTCTTAACTCCTTCACTACTCAGCACGCTGCTTTTCTCCACTGGCAATTAGAGCTGTAACGAGAGAGGAACAGACTACATTGTAGGAGCTCCGGCTTCTGAACATGGGATATCCTTTCACATATTCCATCTTACAATTTTTTTTGGTGGGGCAATATAAAGCCAAAATAAATAAATGGTATGATTAGTACCTGGTCTTCCTCACAGTCAGTCACACAGTTTGTAAGTTTGACAAGCAGTTTTCAAGGCAAATTTCTAATTATGCAACTTGTCAGGTAAATAAATTGAGATGTCTGAGATTTGTGGCAGTTTGATGTAGAGTCTAGACTCTCCAAAACCAAACCAAACAAACAAAAAAATAGCTGTGACAAGATATTTTGAGTTGATTTCATTTTAATGCTTGAATTTTGAGTGAATTGGGATGAAATTAAAGGTAGCAAGGGATATGCAGTTGAAATCCTTTAGATAAGGGAATCATTTATTTCGTGTAGGTGGCTAGTGTGCTGTCAAATTCACACAGACCTAGAGAGAGTGAGCTGCATTTTAGATTTGACCCTCAAATTCACCTTCGCTGTGTGAGAGTTTTTTAAGGCTGGCAAAGCTATCCAGAGCTTTGTGACAGAGATGGAAAAATGGACAGGGAGCAAGTAGCAGGCTTCTCTCAGAAGTTATAATTATGGGGGAGGTATATGAACCAAGACGCCCCTCACACAGTTGCATTTCCTTTTGTAGCAACTATTTTACAGTGTGGAAAGAGAACCACTAAGATTTTACTTTTATTTTTTTTAATTCAACAGGCTTATTTTCAGCCCTTGTTAAGGATTCCTGGTCTCCCTTGCATACTTCCTATATAACCTTATTGAAAGTTTTCCAACTGGATAGAGCTTAATGGGATACCAAGAGTTAATAGCAAAAGGAGAGATGGCATTTGAATTGGTACATGGTGTGTAAAAGGAAATAATGGGAAACAAAGGAATGGAGTTTTTTTGAGTGGAAGAAAACCATTTATTTTTTTTATCTTACAGAACTGTACTGAGAAATAGGGTATCCATTTGGGGAATTATAAATAAGACTAAACAACAAGTAGAAGGTATTATTTAAAGAAGTTGGAAATGAACATCACTTAAGTGCTTTCTCTGGCTCTTAGATTGATTTTTTTTTTAAAAAATTTTTTTAGTTGCATTTCATTTTGACATTTATAAGTAAATTGTACTGTTGGTTTGTACATTTAGGAAAAACACTATGTTAACTTACCATGGTTCTCAGTCTCAGCAGTATCCCATATTTAACCAAAGAGTACATTTTGATCTCGTATATCTGATTACTGTATTTCAGATATCTAAATAAATATAGCAAGATGGTAATTAATGTGATTAATGTACAAGGATGAATTATGTAACATATCAAATGCAGGTATGGTTTAGCAGATATACAAACATAGAGCCTATATGTAACTATAAGACATGCTCAAAATAGATTTCTCATGAATAGTAACATTTTTCGGTTAAAAACATGTACAATGTCAAGCCACACAGATTCAGTGGCATTTAAGAGGTTTTAGTGAAGTTGAGGGTCTAGAGAAATATGACTATGCATCTTCTGAGACTGAATCCTGAGCTTTAACTACTGTCAAGCCCTTATTCTATATGAATCAGGACACGCATCTTTACCAGGTGAGTTAAACCTGATTCTTAACTATTCTGCAGGCTTCTGTGAACCAAAACTGCACGGGGTATTCTTTTCTTGGTTTTTCAAATTCCATGTCCTTCCTATTAATGGTTCTTGTCCTTAGGTTAAGCTCTTCAAGCTAGTGAGAAGAATCCAGTGAACTGAAATGTGGTTGGGGAAACAAACCAAAACCCAGGAGCTATTTAATCTGGATCAGCTCCTCTTTTTTTGTCAGCTGTCTTCATCATAGCTTTATATTTTCTGTAGGAATGTTTATTGTCCTTTTGGTAAGCACAATAAATACTTAGAGCTATGCATTTAGTTGTATTCTGCATATCCTAGTATTGTATTTTCAAAAATCACTTGGTATACATAAGCAGTACATACTGTCCCAAAATATGCTGCATTATAAAACGGAGGAAATGAAAAATTCCCAGTTAAATATTTTTGCAGTTGTTCTGTCGTCATCCCTGTAGTAACTGAACATACGTTGCAGGAATAGCTGATTTTTGTCAGGGCAGCTGTGTGACAAACAAAGGAAAAGAAACACAGCTTCTTGGGGGGGTGGAGGGGTGTTTTTTGGGGGAGAGTCACAGTGTAGCTATTTTATTTCAACTTAAAACTAGCCTTGCTGGCATTGTGCTAATCTGCAGGGCAGTGCTAAATTACAGCTTTATTCAGTTTCTCTCAAATATTCTTGGTGTTACTTAAGTCACTCATAAATATACATAGACAAGGTCATGTAAGACACCAGTGCTGATTCATAAGGTCTTGACGTAGGTTTTTGTCTAATTGTATGAGATGTAAAAATGTCTTATCCTACTTGTGCTAGTTATCTGAGATTGTATTCAGGTCAGCTGCTGCCTCTCATACAGTACATACAGATCTGTGCAGCAGATCAAAAGGTGGAGATTCTAGAGGAAAGCTTTTGTATCTGTCCTAGAAACTTCACACAGTGGGTAGCTCGTTTTTGGGTGTGTTGTTTAATCTACATAAATTGTGATGCTTAATGTAGTTGCTACTGCCTGGTTGTATGGTTGTTGGCATCTTTTTTTCTGTGAAAACACAAGGCACAGTAAGCTTCTAAACAAGCATAAAACTGATTTTCTTACCCCTAGGGGTTGGCCAAGTGTTCCTTTTTTGGCTAATCAGCATGTTTCTCTTTATGATCACAGCTATGAAAGCTATGGAGTTGGTCACTGCTTACAAATTACATCATCTGTGTGTGGGGTTTATTTTTTGTTTTTAAACACAAGTAAGGGGGCTAGTGGCGATAATCCTTAAGAAAAAGGATGGGAGTTGGGAAGCCTGTTCCTACGTATCCTCAAGGGCCCTCAATTCTGCTGGATTGCAGTTGAAATATGAGGTTCTGTAAAATTTTCAGGGCCTTTCTGTCTTTTTACAGTTGATACAGGAAAAATTCTAATGCGCAGAATCTAAACAGTGTGTAGATAATCAGTTATTTGTATGCAAGGCAAATTCTGAGTATAACAGTGCATAAATTAAAAAATAATAATAAAAGCCAACTCTGGAACTAGGCATGTACAATCAGCACCGAGAGAAGTATGTGTCAGTAAAATGGGGCTGTAAGAGCAGATATATCTATGAATTGCTTTGTGTAGGAGATCAAATAAGAACATAAAGATATGTTGGTATGGAAAGAAGAAATAACTGTGAAGAAAATAATCTTGCAGAAACACATTTTTATGACAGAAATGCATCCGAATAACACAAAACATAAACATTTACCAATGAATGAGAGAAGAGCTACATATTGTAAAGGAAGGTGACTGATTGTTGCTGTAGATCTATACAGCTTGGGATCAGTGGCTTTGGTTTCTGTGAAATATATTTTTTTTTCCCTATTTTTTAGCATGTTTGAGTCAAACATTGTCTTATCACAACTCACGTGGCAAAGAAAAATTTTTGTGTTTATCTGTGAAAAGTTAAACAAAAGAACTGAAAATGAAATATTTTAAACTGTATTGGCAGTGGCAGCCTTTGGTTTCATTATATCTACTTTATTGTTTGTGTTTGGAAGATATTTTAGATGGCAAATGATTTTATGGATTTTCTCGGACCTTCTGACAGGTGTACTGTTGCCAGCACCTGTGAGGGATTCAATGCAGTTGTAATTCAGACCATCCTAGATTTGTGCTTCTGTTCTCTTGTAGGTGACTGCCAGCTTACAATCAGTGCTAATAGCTGTCAGGAAAAATAGTAGGCTTAACTACCAACACCTGAACTGATATTTATGTGAAAGGCTTGTTCTGCTCTGACTTGCGTGGTTTCTGCAGTAGGACATATTTAGAATAATACCACGGACCCAATTCTCAGTTTGTCATAGAATTTCAACTTACCTATAAATCCTGAATGTTTCTTTTTCACCACAGTTTAAGGCACTAAAATAGTCTAGAGTGTGCTGTGTTGGGATACAACAGAATTATTGAATGAAAAAACACAACTGACCAGAAACAAGTTTCAGTTATGATTAAAACATATTTTGCCCTTTACTCTTGTTCAGTGTATTGCCATGCTTGGAGGTTTCAAGTTGAGCTGAGCAAGTAATAAATGATATATGTGTGTGTGTGTGCATGTATATATATATAAAAAAAAATCTGAAGAATCAAATGGATGATATCAAAGTGCAACTAAAGAGGACTTAAAAATATTGCAGACTTGGAAGACTCATAGGGAAAATAAAAGTACAGAAAGCAAAGGTGGAAGATGAAAGGAAGGTTGCACAAAAGGTTATGGTAAATAATAAGAAATTTATAAGCAACAAAAGGTCAGTGGAGGAGACATCCAGGCCTCTGTTCAATAGTAGTAGTAATTTATTGACAAAAGAAAGGAGAGTGCTAAGAAATTAAATGAATTCTGTTTCAGTGTTTGCAAAAGAGAATCAGAGCGAGATGCCAGAACCAGTTGTAAATTCCCCCAGAGCAAAGAGTAGTAGTGAACAAAATAGGGGTTGTGCCAAAACAACTGCTCAAGAAATTAGAGGGTCTGAACCTGAGAGCTAACTAGATTGCACAGCTAAAGCTTGTGAATCTACTTCAGAGCTCTGCTTAGCACAGCGAAGACAACCGTTGTCCATTTCTTGATTATTTTTATTTGTTTTTCTCTCCCCTGGAGGCAGCATCACTTTGATAATGGAGAGGAGGTTCTGCAAGGTCTTGTCTGTCTCTTTGAGTGGAGTAGTAGGAAGGAACGCTTTTATCTTCCCCTGTTTTCAGTCAAAAGCTGATTTTTTTTTTTTTCTTCCACGAATCATTAGTTATTAGTGATAGGAAGACAGAATAAGCCAAGTACTGTCACAGAGACTAAGGACAGTTGTAGGGACAGTAATGGAAAAATGAAAATATGGGGAAATTTTGCCAATGGGGAAATGGGAAGGTTGGGTTTTGTGGTTTTTTTTGAGAAAAAATTGTACAGAATTTAGGAGATATTCTGTTATGAGGATGTTGAAGGACAAGCATGGGCATCATCTGTGCCCTTAGCATTTTGGCTGGGTTTAGCTGTGATAGGAGAGCACCAAATGGACAATTGAAGTCTATATTGCAGGAAAAAAAAAAGAAGCTAATGGTGAGTGGAGCTCTGGATTTGATGACAGAATGTACAAGTCACTCTCTTCTAAGTGATTATGGTGATCAGTGATTTTACATACTGGATTTGGAGAGCTTCATAGCTGAGGGAAGGATACTTCTTGTCTATGTAGTCATTTATTTTCAGATAGAGTATCTGTAGATTTAATCTCAACACCTCTGAAAGGAAAGGCTCCAATATGAGGGTATTTTATTTTGAGATGAGCATGTGTTTTCTACTGTAGTAGTTGAGATGAATGTGTTATTGCTGTAGACCTGCCATACTTGGTGGGTACTCTGGATAGCAGTTAAAGAACAGAGTAATCTCTCCAGGGAAGTAAAGGAAACATGACTATGTCTGAGAGGAAAAGAGTAGTAGATGATGAATAACCGAGTGGGGAATGAGAGTGTGTTGAATGCAGAACAAAAAACCTGGAGTGAAAAAGAAGTAGAATTTCAGAGAGGTAGAAAAATGCGTTGACAAGTTAGGGGAGGGTAAAAGAGTTTTCCAGGATAAATGACTTAAGAGGGAGGAAATAGTAGGAACAGATGAAAAGTGTGGAACACTTTAGGAACGTTACAAGCTGCCTGCTGCATGTTTGGAGACAAGGCTCTTCACTACCATTAGTTTTTACCCTTCTTTGTGTTGAAGAACTAAAGCAGAACTGCTCAGGCTTAGGAGAGGTTCCAGCAATCTGAAGCTGTTCATCAATAGTTGTCCAAGTCTTCTGCTTTCCAAGACTAGCTGTGGAGAAGTGCAGTGAGGTTTGCAGCATTAGCTTTGAAAGCAGTGCACTACCAACTGTGGTGGAAAGGACTTATCAAAGGACTAAATACACTCACCAGCACTAGGTTCATGAATGAAACCATCCTAATTCACCTCAAATTCTCTCTGTAAAGCAGATATTCTAAGTTATCTGTGCAAACAAAATGTAAAATACTTTAATTTTAATTTATTTCCCACATGAGTGACAATATACAAATTTATTTGTAAAACTTGTGATCAAATATGATAGCTTTGAAAAACCATGCATAATTTTGTCTCTGGAGCAGATGCAGCTTCATCTAGATAAGTTTATCCATGCTTCGGTAAGACATTTAGAGGGGAAAACGTTATCCAAATTATTTGGCATTTGCTTGCACTCAGGAGCTTCCAAAACATCTCTTTGGAAAGTTCAAGTTACAATTTGCTATATCTGGAATTTAAAAAAAAAATAAAAATCTTCATGCATCTTTCAGACAGACTGAAAATTATTGGGTGGATCCTGATGCCTGACAGCTCTATTCAGCTAGGGAACTCACAAAGAAAAATCATTTTTGTGGCTTTGGGTGTGTAAGTATGTGTGAGGGGGAAGAGGTATCACTTTCTTTTTTTAGCAGGAGACCTCTGGAATCATTGCAACACTGAAAATGTCAGCTATAGACAGATAAAACCTTTTCCCACAGGATATTAATTAAGACACATAGAGATGGATGGACCTTCATTATAAGTTTTTTGATAGTGGAGATAGACAAAGAAGTTTCATGGTATTGTTAAGCACTTCTGATTGTATCACTAGAGAGTCTTGTGTAGTGTGCATCAACGTCATCAGGAAATTGAAAAAGTTGTGTGTTTTTACCCCTTTTAGGATCACAAGGTGGGAATATTTTATATATATATAAAAAAGTAGAATGTGTTTACATATGTCAAAACTCTCATTTTTAACTTTGGAAATAGCATCAATCTTTGGTTAAACACCCTGGGCAGTGTTGGTTCTTATTACCTGTTATTTTGTTAGCTAGTACAAACACTGCTCTTCAGTGAATAAAATCTGACCTTATGTTGGGAAGCTGAACTTGATGGGAATTGATGGGAACTCGGTATTCTGTCTTGCTGATGCTGAACTGCTGTTTTTGAAGTTGTCAAAGTTTAAGCTTTTGACCTCTGCAATGTGGAGAACTGTGTTCATGCCAGTCATCTGGAGTTGATAATACCTGATGCAGGGCTAGGGACACTCTACAAAATGAAATATCTTGTCCTGAGTCAGTGTGATATGTGTGAAATGAGGTATCCTCTACAGATGCTTATTTTCATTGACTGTTAATTACAGGGAGAGTTTAGAACTCACCCTTACGTGTTTGAAAGTGTCTCCATTGTGCTAAGATGAATCTCACAATAATAGCTTTCCTCTCTGGAATAAGAGAAACAGAGTTGGCCTTGCATTATAACAGATTTCCTGATGGCTACCTCTCTTTACACTGGTAGTGTTTAATGGTGCTAAGTAGATATGGAAGACTACACCAGGTGAAGATTAGTAAACATATTTTTTTCTTTAGGATCGGTAGCACTTGATTTTTTTATATTTTTTTTTTCCTCTCATGAAAGAAATTTTTTTCTTTGTTCACTGCTTTATCATCTTTCCTGGATTTCCTGGATTTTTAAAATTTGTCTTGGTTTGCCCTTCTCTCCCCACTCCCCTCTTTTTTTTTTTTTTTTTTAGTTTTGCTAGCTGAAACATCCAAATTGGTGTTTTAATCAGTGAAGAAATGCTAAGTAAAACACAAGCTTTCCTCTGCAAAATTAGGGGTATCTATGTGTGCATGTGCCATCAAGGAGGATGCCAGGAAGACTGTGGATACAGTCTCAGTTGCTGTTTAATAAATGCAATTATGTGTGCAGTTAACAAATGCTTGGGTTTCCTGCTGGGCATCAAGAGGAGGAGGTTCATTGTGTTTTCTTCCCCAAGAACAGCTGGAAGAGCACAGTATTTAATATTTCAAAATTCCCAGCACAGATGTCTAAAAGCCCTTACATTGGTGCTATGTTATTTTGGACATTATTTTCTATGTAGAAAGATTTATTCCACCTCTGTTTTCCAATACTTTTTTTTTTTTTTAGTTCTGGCAACTGAGCTTGTAGCTTCAATTTTCTTTTCACAGCATTGATTGGGAAACTGCTGCCCCTACCACATACTAATGTCTGTCGAACACTTGATTCATTCTGCAGTCTGAAAAAGTTTGAGCTCTGCAGTCTGCCAGCATTACCAGAGTTCTGTGCATTCCTATTCCAAGGAACTGTCACGCTGTATATCACTCGCAGCTCTTGCACATCCTGCCACTTCCCATGTGATCCTTTCCTTAGAGAGAGCTTCCAGTTGGCAGCACCTGGTCCTTAGCACCAGAGACTCCGCTGAAAGAAAGCAGGCAGTGAAACACTTGCCAAAAGTTTTAAACAAGGAAACCATAACTGAATTGAACAGTAAAGCTGTGCTTGGGTAATGAATAAACTCGTTCATTCAAATGCAAAATTTGTTGCCTTACTCTGTTAATGAAGGTGATGGATGCTACTTAATTCATTTGAAATGAAGTATGTTATATATAAGCTGAAGTAGGAGAACTGGGGGGACAGCTTGTAATTTTGCAATGTTAGTTATGAACACCGTCTGATACGCAACCAGGGTATACACTGGAGGGGTCTGAGCAGTAAGAAAGAAGGAATGTCCTCAACAGTGGCTGAAATCCATGATACTGTGATGTAAATTTCTTATTGCTGGAAAAAGAACTAAATCCACCTGGAACTTCCTCATGTTAATATGTTTCAAACTGTCATAATATAGGGTATTGTTGCTGTAGTACATTATTTCTGTATGGCTAAACTTTTCAATAATGGAATAATCATTCTACTATTTTAATCTTGAAATAATTAAGCCTCACAAAAATGCATTAAAGGCCTGATCCCTTGCAATAATTAGTATTTTGCCGATTCAGGTGTTGAGCATATTAGTGGATAACTTCCTTAACCTTTGTAAAGACTATCTCAATATTCTTCTCAGTAAAGACATCACAGAAGTGTTAAAAATAATCTTGTATAATGATGGAAGCATTCTTAACAGTTAATCCTATATTTGAAGTCTTCAGTAATGATATTTTCTACCTACATAATAAGGGACTTCAAGTCCATTTATCTCTAAAATTTGCATTTTAATGACAGTAAGCAGAAGGGCAGGCAACAACTATTAGTGAAAAATCCCAGTTTGGGACAACATATCCAATAAAAGAGTCTTTTAAGGCTGGTGATAGCTACTCCTTTTGTTCAGTGGTGCCAAACAAGAAAATTGAGATACTGATTAACGATTTGGCAAGATGCACTGTGCTGGAACGTCATATGTATGCCAGTTCCTTTTTGGATCTCTTTAAAGAACAATCTTTGATTAATGAACTTTTCTTTTGATTAATTTAATAAACGGTCCTTTCTCTGTCTTTTTTTTTTTATCAGTAGTCACTGGCCATAGTTTGCCTCTGATTGGCATGTTGTGAGCAGATAGCATTGAGTGAATACAGAAGAGAATGCTGCTGAAACCATACATCAAAATTGTCAACAGTTTCTGGATAGCCCTTAGGGGGGCTCTTATTTCCAAATTATGTTCAATGACAAAGAGGTGTGTTTTTTGTTTCCCACAATTTATTTTCTTACTATGACTTAAGTAAGCTACAAAATCCAAAATATATGGGGCCAAGCAGTCTGGTATGAATTGGTTGCGTATGTCTTTCAAAGGGCTTGAAATATGGCATCTCTATTTTGTTTGATGTCTTGGATAAAATAGGTCTAAAAATAGTACTCGTGCTGCCAGACTCTGTCTGGAAGGACATGACTTGGTTTAAAAAAAAAGAAAAAAAAAGTTTCCAAGGGTGTCATTGTGTTGCAGTAAATTCACTGTGAGCAGAGTTGAGGAAGAACTTACTGGGTAAAACTCAGGCATATCAATGTCATTATGGCAGTGGGGTTTTGCCTGTGTATAAGGGCTTAAAGGAAGAATGTCTTCTGGGAGTTAATTTGAGCTTAGGGGTGCTCAGTTTCTGAGCATGGATGTGGCAAAAAGCCCAACTTCAGTGTTTATAGAACATCTAGAACATCTAAATATGAATATAATAAATAGGAAGTTCTGGTGGTTGTTGAATAAAGTGCCAGAGTAACTGAGATCTTCAGTAATAGTCTAGATTTAGGTGGCCTAATTTAAATCTAAAACTTACTGTTGGCATTTCTTTCTAACTATATCTGTTCTCCGTGTAATAATTGGAATTAGGCCTATTGATTATTTTTTTAATAGGTTTTGAACTACCCCAAGGAACTCTGAGAACATCAGTTAAATTAGAGAGCTTTCTTCAACTATAATTTGTACTAATCATATTATTCACACTGCAACTACATCAATATGCATCTTGCTGGTTGAGTGGCTTGCTAGTTGTATGTGTCCAGCTTTTCCTCTGTCAATAAATTCTAAGAACTGTACAATAGAGAAGTATTGCACCATTGTTCATCCCACATAATAAAATAGTGATATCTAAGAGTTATGTGATGCCTTCCAGCATCTTTGTGGTTTACAATCTTTTCTCAGGCAGCTTATCCCAAGTGGGCTAGGACTAAGAATACCAGTATGCTTAGGAGGCATTGTTTGATTAATGAACACCCATTATGAGTTACGCATTAGACTTCCTGCCTTTGAGATTGTCTTAATTAGCTAAAAGCAAAGGCTCTACTATCAGTGCACAAACAGACTGTGATATCTTAAAAACAAAAATATGATAAAAAGGATGCTAATCATGTTCAAATAACTAGCGAAAGGATGGCAGATTGTTCAGGGTGTTATACTTTGGGGACTTTTTGTTCCACACAGCTCTGCTCTTTTGCATAGCTTATACATAAGAGTGATTAGATGTAGTATAGTGTTTGGTATATATGAAGCCTGTCCTAGAAGGCTGGTGAAAAAAATGGGATGTGCTTGAAATGTGAGTTTCCCAAAGGTGGGACCAAATCTTAAATCCTAACATAAGACAGACAGGTGAATCTGACAGTGAGTACTTAGTATTACTGTTTTTTTTCAATATTGTCAGTAGGATGAAGGAAATCAAAATCCATTCTTGCTGCTAACAACTTTATGAGCATCATCAGGGCTGCTTTGGCATCAGACTTAATTTCATTTGCTAATTTAGTTATGAATCTAGTCTCTATTCTTTTAAATCAGACAGGATAAAGTAAGTATAATTCTCTGTCAACTGCTTTGTGCCCTTTTTCTGTTGAGGGCAGAAATTAATTTTTTCCTAACACACAACTGAAAATCTGCAGGAATATTGAAATGTCCCAGTAATTCCACAATTCCAGTGGCAAACCCAGGAGTGGTTTGAACAGCAATTAATGCCAAACTGATCTCCAGGCACTTAGAAGAATATATGCATCTTCATGCAAGCCTTTATCTGCTAGAACTAGTCACCTTGACTTTGTTGTTGTTGTTGTTTTGTTTTTTTTTTATTTTGTTTTGTTATGCCTACATAGTCTCTGTATTGAAGAATCTTTAGTTAACTGCAGCTCATACATTGCTCGCTATTCCCTCTGTTACATTTCATCATCCTAATATATCAGTTTTGAGTTCCGTCAGTCAAAGGGGCTTGGAAATTGCAAATACATCCAGTATTTCAGTAGTTGCTAAAATCGGTACAAAACATGAATATTCCTCTTTACTCAAGTTAGTTTTCTGTCATGAATGTAAGTATGCCAGAAACTTGAATAATGCTCTGGTAAGCTTACAATTTATAATTGCAGTTGATCACTTTCCTGAAATCAAAGGTTTTGAAATCATTATCATCAGAATTGAGAGCAAAGCATTTGCTGCTTTATTCTTCATGAGACTGAAGAAGCTAATCTTTTAATGACTTATCTCCTTAGTTTGATCTCTATTTGAAGCTGGAAGAAAGCTAAGCTGTTAAATTTTTGATGTGTTATCTACCACTTTTCTATCAGTAATGTTGCAAAAATAGTATGGTTCTTGGATGTACTAAATATGGTTAAAAGAAGAGCAGGGAACTTCAACTTCAGCTTTTTAATATTACTTGTATTGAAGTGTTGAATATGTATATTCTAAAAATATTTTACCAATCTCTAGAACAGTCGAGAAGCAGGAGAGTGAAGGAGAAGCTGTAAGGCATTCAAAATCAACCTTCAGTTCTCCATAATGAATAATAAAAAAGCCTAGTGAAACCAGCTTTAATCAGGACTAGTAAAATATTACAACTCACAGAAATGTGTTGGTAGTTGTAAAATTGCACTGGTGTCTGGATTTTTGGCTCTAGTGTGATCCTAATGAAAAGAGTATAGTTGCTTGGCAAGGTTTCTCATTCAGTAGTTCCATTTTTTTCACAGAGTGAGTATTGAGGTTTTCAGCCTGATGAATGTCTCTAATCAAAGTATGTCCAAACTAGTCTTCCTCAGTTGTGTCTTACTTGTAAGGTGCTTGCTTGCCTGTTTCATGATTTTTAGGTTAGGTGCTGAGAGCCCCATCCCAGTGTATGCTCTGAGCCTCTCAATGTGTTCCTGATGTCTGAGTGGAAAAAGAATAAAGAAAATAACATCAAACCTTCAGAAAGACCTTTTTTTTGCCTTGTCCCATACCTCACAGGAGCACTCCAACACTATTCAGCTTCCTATAAACCACTTCCTATAAACTGGAGAGTGCCAAGTTATAGAAAATATGCTTCTGTGGCAAGGAAGGATTTGAACTGGAGTAATCCACTGCCTGGTCAAGGGCTCTAAATTTTAACTTGCTTCACGGGGTGGGGGGCTGAATGGGAAGCATAAACATTGCTGTATTGTTTGGCATCCTATAAGAGAAATTTAAGCCTGTTTGGCTCCTTTAAAAAGCCATTTCCATAGCCAACTTGCAGTTGTTGCTTAGTGGACAGTGGTGCATCTTCTCAGGCTGAAGAATTAGGAAACATTTTACATCTCTCCTGGTATTTAATTTGCTCATAAAGACTAATTTTTTAGTTTGTAAGTTCC
>JAOXJM010000041.1:62189083-62206552 GCA_026413425.1 Tringa solitaria | reverse complement strand
CTGGATGGGGCTTTGAGCAACCTGGTCTGGTGGGAGGTGTCCCTGCCTGTGGCAGAAGGGTTGGAACTCAATTATTTTTAAAGTTCCTTCCAACCCAAACCATTCTATGATTCCCTGCTTCATAGATTTAAAAGGGATTACCTTTAAAATCTCTTAAAAAGTTTAAATGACCTTTGAAGGGACCTTTGTAGTAGCTTTTACTCAACTCTGACATTTAGGCTATAATTCCAGCACTGTGACAGCCAGGATTTTTTTTTTCCTTTTTTCTTTGGACTGAAGTTAATCAGGCACTATCCTTGTGTATCTGCATCTTTTTTATTTTTTTTTTTTTTAGCTGAATGCAAATGAAGATGATGGTATCAGTGTGGGTTGAGCTAGTATTCCATCAAGTACCATATCAGCTAGTATATAGTAAATGCTATACCAGCTAGTATTGTGTTAAATACCAGATCACATTACAAAACCTGCTGTTTTTCTATGTGATGTGGTATTTAAACTTACTGTGAGAATTATTTTTTTTAAGCTTCAAAAAATTGCGATAGTGGCATATCAGACTTCTTCTGAGATGCTGTCAATGTTGGATTATCTATGTGCCACCGAGTGTTTCTGCTATGTGCATACTTTTAAGAGGTAATAATAAGCATCCTGTTTCACCTGAAATATATACTTTTAAACGAGTGAAATATACGCTCCTGAAGAGGACACTACTAGAAACTCTACCACAATTCTTACACCCATGTCACTCATATACCTACCTTTGACATGGAAGCAAGTCTCCAGGGCTTCACCATTCAGAGCAACTGGATTCCTGCAGAGTTTATAAAAGCATGTGTGTTGAAAATGGAGTTGGGAGCCAATCCCTGCAAATCTAATATCTCAAAGAGATATTGTTAATGTCAGGTTTCAATCAGGAGCAGTAATTAGCTACATGCATTAATTCTATGTATGTGTTTGTGCTGATTGTGTTTGTCCATGTGGATGTGAAGTGTTAGGCCCAGTATATGGAAATACTTCACCCTTAGACTTATGCTTTGCCTTCCTATTTTGCTAAGAACGTTTTGCCTTTATGTCACTTAACAGATTTGTTCAGAGTTTAGTTAAATTGAGGAGCATTTCCAAAGGCAGAGAAATTCTCCCCTGGGTAGGAAGGAATGAGCAGATGAAGTGGGAAAAGCAGGAGGAAAAATGGGGAGGTACGCTGAGTCTATTTTCGAAGTTCAAGTGAAATCTTTCTTTGAGGGGAGTGAGAAATGTGAGTAAGAGCTGAAAAAGCGCCTCCTGTAAGTTGCTTGTCCCTTCTGCTCCTGCTCAACCAGTACTGTTGTCTCAGAACTCTACTTGCACTCACCTCGCATCACTGAAGGTCTGCAACCTCAACTAGCTCACAACAGTTATCCTTAAGAAGAGATTACTGATGCGTAGTTTTGTACTTCCTCCATTATTTAAGAAGATATTTATCATACTGTATTTCAGAGAATATTACTTGGGAACTCGGTATGTCTGGCTAGTCTTTTTAAGACATAGAAATGTAATATATTTATACCGAGTGTAGAAAATCCACCAAGTTACAGCTCTAATTATCGAAAATGGTGTTTCAGTTCAACAAAAATATGTATACGTGTGAATGTACATGTGCATACATGTACATATATAAAAATACGTTTAAAAGGTGGCATTCTCTGCATTGCAGTAGTGATATCTATGTCATAATGTAGTCTCTTTCACAGAGCACTGGACATAAAGTGGGGATAATTAAGTTCTACCTGTAGCTTTGCCTCAGCTGTAGGCTTTTTTCACAAGTAAAAATTTACCTATTGCATCTGTAAAGCACCTTGATATAAAATGCATTACTTTTTTTTCCAGTGGTTGTGCCCTTATTCTTCTGAAAGTCCTTTGTGCAAAGTCTTGTGAAAGCTTCAACATTTAGAGTTTTGATATTCAACAGCAAGATACGTTAATGGTCTGCATCATTAGGTATATTTATAGAAATTTCTCTCTAACACATATGCATTCAAAATAACTGAATATAATATACGCCATCATTTCATGATTCCTTTTTTCATTACCGTTATTTCCAAAGAATGAAAATAAAATTAGGACCCCTGCTATAGTAGTTACTACGTAAATGCAGGCATAAGTGGATGTCTTTCTGCTCTAGCAAACGTAAGCTTGTGCTGTATTTTGCGAAGGGAGACAGTCGACTCGTTTTCCTCTCTGAAGCAGGCAGTGATATTCCTACACTAACAGTGTATTTAGCCAAACTTGAAAGAAACTGTGTGACAACAAGTGTTGGAAATGCCTTGGAATTTTGCAGTAATAGTTCCATTATTCTTATTTATATTTTCTGTATATGGTTATTTGTAAAAGAGAATATATAATCACCTTTCTTCTGCTTGCTTAGCTAACAGTAATTATTTATTTAGTAAGACTGTCAATAAATTTGAGCCAAGAAATGGAAAGCCTTTAATTACAATAGTGAAAACATGATATATCTTAAGAGTTCTCTGTGTCTAATGTGTGTTTATATGGAATACTTCTATCTAAGGTCTTTGAAGTTGTTAAGTTAATACTTGATCTTGCTTTAAGCATGTACACAGCTTATGCAGCTCTAAACAAATTGACTATACAGTCTAAGTCTAAGAAAATCTACAATTATCTCCCTTTTTCTTTTAATATAAGTATGTTATTCTTTTCTTAAGCTGCACATCACATTGGTAAAATATTAAAAAAAAAACAAAAAACCAAAACAGAACAAAAAAAAAAAATCCAACCAAAAAAAAACCCCACCAAAACCCCGAAACCCTGAAACAATAGAAAGCTCTAGATCAAGGTCAGTTGATTGAATATGAGGGAGGAAAAAAAAGGATGCTTTTTCTGTGTCTTCAGGGAAACGACTGGAGCACAATCAAGTCTGACAAGAATAGCATCTAAGATGAACTGCCTAGTCCTTAATTATAGAAGTTTGCCTCAAAAAAAATGCAGGTTTTCCTTTTGTCCTACCTGCATTCACTGCTGGACACTTCTTTTTTTTTTTTTACAGTAATACAATTTTATCTGTGCATAATCTCAATATTAAGGATTACAATTGCTACAATCCCTGTTTAGCCACTGCTGCCACCTCCTAATGGCCTGGCTCTGCCCAAGTGGGCTGAGCACCCCCAATCCTATGTCCTTTATACCTAGCCCTGGAGGTGTTCATAGTCTGCAACTGAACTGTGGCAGTCTCTATAGTTCACATCAGAGCAGGACTAAAGCAGCAGCGTTGGTAAGCATGAAAGCTTCTTAGTTGTTCAATCAGTTCTGATCAGGATGAGGAAATTATGCAAAAGAACAATAATATGATGTCTGGGTGATATAGCACTATAATAGCAGTAGACTACCTGTACTGGAGGCACTAAAACACTTGTGGAGATATTCTCTCATGCAAGTGTGGTAAAACTCGTGCCATGAAACAAAGACTTAGCAGGAGGCCTCTCTATTCCACTCTCCCAGAAAAAGATGCAGAGCAGTAACATAATTAAAAAAAAAATCCCCAAAATTCCATGCGTTTTCTTAATCTCTCAGCATCGTCAGGCATAATTTTCTCCCTTGATGCACCAGTGTGTTCCTCCTTCATTTCACCCTGTACGTATGCACATAAAAGGAAAATGGAAGAAATATTAGCTGCTGATATGTGACTGTGAAGTCCCTGGTAGCCTGGGAATGTTGGCTTTTTCTGGAAGAAAAGATGACAAGCTGACTGCACTTTTTATGACCTTTTTACTGTTCAATCATAAGTATCCATGGTAACATGACTGTTTCTTTCATGCTGGTATGTAGCATCAAAATAACAATAAATGTTGATTTAAATTAATATGGTTGAATAGAACTTGCTGCTGGGTGTACTGAAAAAATACTAGAGTTGGGACACAAGAGGAGTCAGAAATACATTATTCCTATTTGGGGTCAATTGTCTTTGTTTTTTTTCTTTTCTCTTCCCTCCCTCTCAAATTGTTACCTAAGAATGTAACAAATAATTTAATTTATTAATTCTATTTGTATGCCATGTGAATGTGTTATTAATGGTCAACACTAATTTCAAAAAGTTTTCAATTCATTTCAAATAGTGAATTTCTGTTTACTGTGGTGGACTCCAAAATCACTCCTCAATAAAAAGTTGAATAAAGTGACACACCAACTTAAACCGTGGGAACTTCTGATTTATGTACGTGATGTATAATTAGTTTCTAGATGCCTTTCATATGGCCAGAAAACTACATTGATGACCAAAACTCCTTCTTGTAATAATCACACTTCATTCACTTACAGACAGGTTTGGTGGTTTTTTGTGATGTTGGGTAGGCTTTTTTGTTTATTTGTTTGCTGTGTTACATATAAAAGTGATTCTTGTTTAAGTGCTATATTTTCATATGATTTGCCATCAGATGAGCTTTCACTTTTGTCAAGGTGGGGAACCACTTAGATTCTGAAAACACCTTTCATGATTTATTGAAATCAAGGTTAGTATCAGGTGAATTTCCAAACGCAGAAAGTAGGTAAAACAGTCTTAATTGCTCTGAAGGTCTTATCAGTTGCTACAGGTGATGGGGGGCTTTCAGAGACAACACCAGCGTTTCAAAATACCTTCTTTGGAAGTTATTTCTGCTCTTAGCTTCTACTTGATGTGGTACTGGGATGGACGTACACCTAACTGAGATAATAACTTGGGAATTGCTGCTCTGGAGAAAAGCTACCTTTCCAGATGTAGCAGACCTGTAACTTGGCACCTACTTGAAACCATTCCTGTCTTCTGTATTATCTGTCTTGTCTATATTCACTTCGATTAAAGACACTAATTGCAAAATATCGGTCGTCTTTCCAATTTATTTATTTTTTTTATCCCTCCCCCCTCTCTTCCAGGAGGAATTTCTCAGCCCTGTTGTGCTGTAACCTTAAGAGCCCGGCGTCCTGTGCTCATCCCTCGGCGGCGGGTACCGGCGCATCCTTCCATCCATCCATCCATCCATCCATCCCTCGGGACGCGGCTGGAGCCGGCGGCTGGCAGGCGGCCGGGGCTGTGGGCTGGCAGAGGCGGCAGCAGCTCGCCCTGCCTCCTGACATGCCTCCTGACATCACTCCTGGAGCTCTAAATCCCACTCGGAGCTCCTTTTCTCGGTCGGTCTGGCTGCTCTGGCGGAGCTAGGACCCTCCCGCAGCAGGGCGGGCAGCTCCCCAGGCGAGGCGAGGCTGAAGAGCTGCTGGAGGGAGGAGGAGGAGAAGAGTCGGTACAAAGAGGATAGTGAGGAACGGAACAAAACAGGAGCTCCAGTATGAAATTCGTCTCCGCTTATTACTTGCTGCCTCTCTTTCCTGCGCTGGTCTTCAGCACTAGGTGAGTACCGAGAGCTCTTTTGCTTAGAGTTCTCCCGTTTTCTCTGCTGTTTGCTCTTTTAGATTCAGTGCTCTGAAGAGAAATAATACAGATTTCAGCTTTTACCGGGGTAGTAAGTTTAGAGCAGATCTCTTCTCTGATTCTTATCTCTCCCCCCTGCCCCTTCCCCGGTCCTCTGGGAGATACTGAGTCTTGGTCTTTCTAAGACTATTTTATTTATTTTTTTTTTATGATGTAAAAGAACTGCTTTTGTATAAATTGACCCTCAGCTCGTGTGCTGTAGTAAAGCAGCAACAAATACAAGCTTTATACCTACACCAGTTATAGCAGGTAGACTCTGTTTCATTGGAAATAAGGAAGCCAAACAGCTGAAACTGAGAACATGCTAACGTTTTCCCTCAGTGTGTGTGAAAAATAATCACTTGAACAATCTCATCTCAGTTTAGGTTTCTGTGTCTGAACAGAGACCTAGGGCTTACATCTTTTCTTAACTATGAAATGCAGGTGAGATGTTGCAGTGTTATCTCAATGCCAGGAAACCTGTTAAAAAGTTGCTGCAATCTAGAAGCATTCCTTTTCTGTGCAAGTATAATAAATCACTGAGAAAAATATGAAAAAATTCTACTGCAGCTTAAAAATAAAACCTGTTCTGACCATGGAGGGTTCTGATAAGATAACGTGCAGTGCTCAGTTGCTCAGAGATGGTGTATTCTCCATGCTGTAGACATAAGATATTTAACAGAGAAAAGATAAAACTGAGACGCTCTATCCCGTTGTCTTGATGTACACAGATGGAAAGTTAATGTTGGGTACAGAGCAGGTCTGTTATAATGACACTGCTCTCAGTTGAGGTTTCTTAACTTGCAGTTCCTTATCAGAAAATCAAACCCAAATTTTGACTACAGCATTTCTGTGCTGTGCTAGTGTTAAGTACCCTCTAAACTTCTAAGTCCATAAAACGTGTTACCAGAGGATATATGCATGCACATTTGTCAGGGAAATGCCTCTCTTCCCTGATTCTTGGTCTCTTCCTATGGAATCAGCATTGAAGCAGCTTTTTCCAGAAGCGCTGCATGTTTTAAGCCTTAATTGTTTGCTGAGACTTTAAAAAAAAAAAAAAAAGTGTGTGCCTGCTAAGTACCCAAAGTCAGGTACAGCAGGAGCGCATCTCTGTGCATATTCAAACACAGGCAAATGATAACTGTGAAAATCTCTGAGTAGGAAAAGGTCAGGATAAAGGGAGAAATCAGGAATATCAAAATGTTTAAATTACTCAATTATTTTACTCCTTTGGTGGGGATTGTTATTGGGGAGGGAAAGGGGTTTTTGTGTGTGGTTTTTTTTTTGTTAACGCTTCTGATTTAGGGACTTTACAGTGCCAGTCCATACAAACCACTCCGGTGCTCTTTGGAATATAACACCTGAAGGAAAATTGTAATATATTGTGATTCAATAACTATCTCTTCTGATTTAATAAGTGGTCTAAGGAAACATTCACTAGCAGTCAAGTGTGAAACTTCTTGTCAATTTGGCTTAATAATTTTACGCTCATTTAAGAGTGATACATTCTTTGCTAAATTATACCGGAGTTAAAAAGGGGAGGAAGTTCTAAGCAGATTCAGGTTTGTATCTTGCATGAGCTTGTGCAGGTAAAACTGCAGTGAAAAAAAATGTGGAAAGCTATTCTAAATGTTCGTATTTGATTGGTTTTATGCAGTGTTTTACAAATTACTTGAACATTGGGTGAACTAAGCTGGGACAAGGTATCCAGTGTAAAGCCCTATAAGCAGGTCTTCATCTTCTTGAGAAAATATTAACTAGATAAAAAAATTAATTGTAGGTCATTCTTGGTAACTGTAAAAAAAAAATAAAAAAAGTCCCTCCCCACCTTTCAAAACATAGTTGGAAAGAATATGAAGAAGTTGTAGTTGGCATATGAATACTAATTAAGAGCAGTATGACTCTGAGGAGTGGAAATACTTTCATAAGAGGATAATTTTGTTGTTTTATGTTCTTTTGTAATTGAGGGATGAAGGTGATCGATGTGAGAGAAGTTCCAGTTGGAATTCCACCCAAGTACAGTATGTGTTGCAAAGTGAAGTTTTGCTTTTGACACCAGATTGGTCATCCTGTAAAAAAGGAGATTGAAATGCTACTGAAGAGTTAGAGATTTATGAAAGTCCTGGACTACTCCGTTCAGCAGTTGCTTTCAGTCACTTGCTTTTTACCGGACTGTGTAGAACATAGAATAATTTTTCAACAGCACATGATGGAAGTTTAAAAAAATGATACAGTGCTATCAATATGCCATCTACTGGAAAGAAATTATGCTTTAACCTCTTTCAGCAGAAGGCAATTCTGTCTGTGGCAGTTAATCTTTCTTGTAAATTTTTCCTATTAATTTATTTGTTGGACCCAAACAGAGTAGGGTTGCAGGGCTAGTTGTGTTTGCAAAATGCAAGGTCTAATATCCCACTGTGTGAAATTGCTAAGCTAAGGCAAAGCATCAACTTTGCAGGGTAGAAAGTTTTCCATCAAAAGGACTACACTTTTTTTTAAAGTTTGTACAGAAGCGCTGTATCTCCATTTCATATGTTAGTGCTGAAATCAGTGAGCACAGCACTTGCCACAGAGGGGGACAGCTGCTGCTTTTTGTTCCTTGTCATGTGGTGATGCGTTCTTCTTTGCATCATGTCGTGGTGATGGTTTTGGAAGACCTCAGTGTGTCTTCAAGCCTAATTGTAAACAAATATGAATTGCTGAGTTCAATTATGTTAACACACCATGTCATCTTTTCTTATTTTATGGTATTGTTAAAAAGAGGAAAATACACAGCTATTACTTTTAAAATTGCATTTGTTATTAGCTTTAGATTTTCAGAGTTGTATGCAGCTAACTTCTCAAAATTGTCTAAAATCACATGCGTCAAACAAATGCCTTTGTCAAAAAAACTACCTTTGAGACAATGATGACTCTTAATTGTATTTCCAGTTGGTTGTGGTGCCAAAGAAGTAAAAAGATCGAGGTGTATTTGCCTGTCTAGTTAACTACATAGGTTTTGATGGAATAAGAAAAAATTGCTGCTCTAAAATCAGTCCCATCAAAAAGTTAAGGTGAAAAAAATTTTGAAGGGGAAATTATCTTGGTAAAACTACTCTGAAGCTGGTGTTTTCTTGTCTACTTTTATATTTCTTTGGGCTACTTGGTTTTGGCAGATGTAATGAGATGGTTGTGTGTAGGTTATTTTTTCATCCGATGCTGAAGAGGCCTTCAGAAATGAGTCCCACTGTATGGAGTGCTTGGTGAGTGCACATAGCGTGTAACAGGCTCAAGGTCTGATTCTGCAGCTGTCCAAGTGCTTTTGGGGCCCCAGACACCTAAATATTCCAACTGGAAAAGCATTTGTAGAAAGGAGTGCTTGCATGAGGTCAGTCTTTGGCATCAGTAACTAAAATCTGCAGTCCAGATTACCTCGTCTAATGATGCTTGCCTGCTTTTAGCGAAAAGGAGAATTTTCTAGGTACTTCTTTAACGTTACTATTGTGGAGCTGGACACTTCTCTGCTCAGTGAAGAAAATTTTTTGCCCAAATGATGGATTTGACTCCTTAGAAGAAGCTTGGTGTGAAACAAAGCTTTCCTTTTTCCTATGGCAGCAAATTCCTTTCTGTCCGTACGTGAAATGCAAGAAAGATGCAAAGCGTTGAATAACTCAGCTTTCTAGCTGAGAACAGAGCCATAAACCCGACAAGATTCACTTTAATAACAATAATAGTATTAATACTACAGCAACTCATTAAATGGATGTACAAACAACAGGGCTCTAAAAGGCAGAACTTATATTATTTTAATGGCAGAGAAATGGCTCGTGGTCATTTTTTCTAAAAGTGCAGTTCACCGATGTTATGAAGCAATCTGTGAATCATTGGCTTCTATAGAATGCCACCTCTGTGTGCAGAATAAAAATAATGTGCCTCATTTCTGGTAGGTGGACGTTTCTTAATGAAGGTATGGGTATTGATCTGGTGTATGTCTAGTGTTGGAAGTGATAGAAATATAGTGAATTTACCTAACTTATTAAGCATGAGAACCTGACTTGAATGCTTGCTTTTTTCCGTGGACATATTTTCAAGGTCAGCTATCTTCTTTGTTTGCTAGTTTTGGTTATTATTTTTTAAGGAATATGAAAAATACTAATATCTTTCCCACCTCTCAGAAAGCTGTGTGAAGGACTCAGTCTGAGACTTGAAGAAAGATAAAGGGGAATATCTTTGATGTTCTTAAACTGTGGAGGTAGTGGGGAAAATGTTGAAAATCCTTGTTTCTAGTTCTTATGCTCTTTCCCATCCTAGAAACACTGCTTGGGCTATAACCAGATGTTGAAAGTAACTGTTTTTTCATTTAGACTGAAATGAGGGTAGAGGGAACCCTGCTCCTTTTGAGACTTTGAGGTGGAAGAACGAGGCTCAGTGTGCACTTACACCCTGGGCTGTAGCCACACCATGGTTACATGCTTCAGCAGGCAGCCAAAAGTAGTTCTCACTTTTGCGATCTGAGGCTGAGGTCCAGCAGTGTCCTTCCTTTTCCCCGTGTCTGAAGGGGAACTCTGCAGAGTGGTAGTAGTCTACTTCTTTATCGGAAAAGATGATGCATTTTTTCTCTGGGTATGTTGGATAACAGAGACTGTTTTAATGTTTTGCTTTCTGAATTCTTCCAGAAATGCAGGGACGTTAACTCTATCATTGGTCTCCTGCTTAGAATGCCTTTCACACTTTTGCTGTCAGAGTTTTCTGGGCCGTGAAAGCTTTCTGATTTTCTATCAGTGTGGATGATGATGATACATGTTTGGTTAATGGTTCGTAAGGACTTCTGTTTGAGGTACTGAAGTGGCGCTTTTGTATGGCTTGTGACCTTACTATACCTGAAGAAGAACAGGCTCCGCTGTGAACTATGTTTAAACATAATAGGAGAAATCTACCAGTGGCACAACTATCCATTATTTCAAGGAATGTGTTGAGCTTGATGGCTTTATTTTGATGACTTCTAAGCAAGTGCCTTATGTAGCAAACCAGAAGCTACTTGATGAAACAAAGCCTTTTCCTTCCGGGAGAAAAGTTTTGAGCTCCAGTGATATATTTGAAAAGAACAATAAACCAACAACCACCACTCCCCCAAACAAAAAAAACCCACCAACAAAACAACCCACCAAACAAAAAAACCTTGAGCAAACCATCTAACCAACAAAACCAAACCCCCAGATGTGTGGGCAGGAGTTGTTACTTCTCCTTCTGCCCCCCTGCACAAAGCCCATGGCCTCAGGGATGCAGGTGCTGGAGTACAAAACTGTCAAAAGGAGACTTTTATTGGCATGAGTGTGGTCATCAACCAGACTGCCTTAGAGTACACTGCCACGTCCAATCTGCAGGCTGAGGTATAGCGCAGAGATCTTCAAGGCTTTTAAACAAGTTAATTAAAGTATCTCTATCTTGTATAGAAAAGTAAACAAGAACCTGCTGTGGGTGGACTGCTTTGGCATCAAAACAAAAATGCCAGTTTGGGAATCCCTGTGCTTGAGCTGTACTATATATGCATATAAGAATATTTGTGTTTGTACATACATAGCTTAATGCTAGCCTCACATAATAGACTTGCTTCTCCATATTTGCAGCCCTTCTATAATAGGGCAGACACACATTTATTCTACCTGTTTGCCTTTCACCTGAGCTAGTGGGGGAGAGAATTTCTTTTTGTCAACAGTTTTAAATTTTATGGGATTTTCTGCTGTTATGGTAGGGCTAATTTTTGGTTAATTTTTGGATGTCTTTGGAATTGGCATGCTTGCTATGTTACCTTATTATCTGGGCTACAACATTTAAAAATGCTGCACAAATTTAAGGTTAACAACCTAAATTAGAAATCCAGAAAGTAAATCTTTCTTGGTTTGGCAAGAAATACTAAAAATAGATTCTTTTGTGATGTTTTGTCATTTATGTTTCTGATTATGGAATCTGAAAGGAATAAGAAAGAGAAAAATTAGAGAAGGTGAAGAAAGAATGATGGTAAAAACTTTGTAACCTTCCGGAAAGACTTATTTTAGATTTGATCTAATCTACAGTTAGAATATTCTTGAAGTTCCACATGATCTCAGATAAATCTTGAGGATCTCTAGGATTCAGTCTTAATGTAATAGAACAGTTGGAATTCTGCTTGTTATGCTATGCATTTCTGCCCAGGAGACTTTCTGTGGAGTTACTTTTGACGTTTTAATGTATTCTTTGTGTTTAAGAGAAAAGTAAAGATGCCGTCCTGTTTCTTTGTCGTTTATTAATTTATAGCTAGGGCAGAATGAAAGGAAATCTTAGCCTAAACTTGTAATCCCTCTTTCTGTGAGATCATGCGTTTGATATTATTTTCTATATTTATCAGAAACCTGTTCACATATAGTAATCCTTATACCACTCTGCAGAGGAATAAATCTCGTTTATGTCACTTGTCAAAAACAATGTTTTTTTTCTCATTGTCTAGTTTTGCACAATGGGTGCGCCAGCTGTCTTGTAAGGGTCAGATCTGTAAATATTCTCTGTAGGGAAGACAAATAATATGTTTGTCAGAAAGAATAAAGATACTTCAATTTTAATATTGTCCGACGGTTTAAGATATGTCTTGTTATATTTGCTATTTTGAACACATCAGAGTGGCAAGTACATCTTAGAAATGCTGAAGAATAAATGTGACGTTGCATCAAATAGCAGTTTTTGTGTACCACTATAGAGTTTTTTCCCTTTTCTTCTTGTACTATTATTTACTCGTCTTACCCCTTATCTCATATCACTCCTGTGTTTATTAATCTTTACTTTTACTGTGTATTATCTTAGCAATGTTTTTTGTAGTGTTGCCTCTGAAATATCTGCTGTATTCGTTGAAACAAACAATACTTTGGTGAATCATGAGAGAAATCAATGCGTGTGACTCTTACAAAGCTGAAGAATGTGTATGGAATTTCTCAATATCTTAATTGTCGATATTGACTGATTGCTTCTGTGGAAAAGAGTAGAGAAATGTCAAAAGTTCTGGTGTGTTTTGTCTCTATATGCTAATAGATAAGATAAGGCTAGCATGCTGCCAGCTGGTATATTTTACCCAAATTGTTAATTTTTCCATCCATTTACATATTCTTATTGTTATCATTTATGAATGCTCATATTTTGTCAATTTATGGTCACAATTTTCTTGTGGGAAAATAGGTAGGTTCGCTCCTTGTTTGCTGAGTAGGAAAGAGGAAGCTGGGTAAAAAGCATATTTACCCTCTGTCAGACAAACTGCAGCGCTTAAAAAACTGAGCACACATTTGCTCAATCCCATCTAATTGCAGAACTAACACCTTTCCCTTTTAGAGGTTATGGAGCTGCAGCAGAAGGTCCTTCCAACTTCTCCATATGAACTTCTTTGAGGCCACCACACTTTTACCAGGCGATGTATGTTATCACTGACTTTGCTATCTTCTCTTAGAGAGAAAATTGAACTGACAAGACTGAAAAGCAGCTGTGTTCTGGGTGGCACTAGATTGTCTGTTGAGGAAGTTTCTTCCTCCTGATGCAGTGCAATGAAATGTGTGGTCAACGTGCAAAGAGAGAATGTCTGTCTTGAAAATAGAGAAATAAAATCAATTTTACTTCTGCATCACTTACAGCTTTTTTTGTAAAGGAAAATTTTCAGGATGGAATGAAGCTCAGCCAGGATGCAAATCTAACAACTGTTATTTAGTAAATAGCTGAACTTTTGAGCTGCTTTGCTGAAACCAATCAGTTGATGATTAATTCTTATTTTCTGTCCCAAAATATACCACATAATTAATAAGTAGTAAGAATATAATAGCTACTGGCAGAGTCCATCAGTGCCACTGCAGATCTACCCCTCTATTCTATGGAAAGTACACAAGTTCCTGGCATACACTTCTCTGAACATAGACACTGTGGGTTTTTTGTTCGTTTTGGGTTATTTTCTTCCTTCCATGAAGGGACTCAAGGTTTGCCAAGTGGCCAGGCATTTTAGAAAGGCTTAATACCTATAATCTGCAGTGGATTTTCTTTAAGTGATCTGGACGAGTCTAATCTGATGCCTTTTGAATTTCAAAAGGGGCAGCATATTGGCTGCACTAACTTTGTGAAAATCTAAACATAAATGAGAGCTATATGCTTGGAAAATTAGACTTATTTTGCCGCAGATATGTATGGGGGATACCAAATTGCCATGATTGTTAGCAATCCATCCTGACCTGCTTTAGAAAGTCTAGCCTTGCAGCTTGCTTTGTTTCAGCCTGTGTTGAGGAATAAGGTTATTTGGCTTAATGCAAATGGCAAGGCTTGGGAAATGAATCTGTAACCATGGTGCCCGGATGACAATGGAGCAAGGAGGGAGTCAGAACTCACGGCAGTGTTGCTCCTTCCCTCTGCTTCATTAAGCATCTCTAACTTTGCAATCAGCGCAGCCTGTGCTATTTAATTTGGTGAAAAATCAGTCTCAAATACTCCTTTCTTTAAAATATCTGCATTCATACATGAATGATGTATGAAAAAAATACACTCCTCAAGTGTATAGATAGTGAATAGAGACTACTCTGCAGTCACTTTTTTATTTACTTGTAAAACAACTATCTGCTGTTCAGTATACACAGATGTGGTGTATTTGGCTTAGGAAAGCTTATGAAAGCAGACATTTAATTTAATATTTTTCTGTAACTCTGAATTCTCTCTGTCCATGTTTCAAACTTCCTAGTTCCTTCCCTAATTTCTACTCTGGAGCTGGAGCTTTTTTGGCCCAAAGGAAGATTGTTCTTTATTCCTGGAAGCAAAAAAGAATTAAACTGCTATAAAAACTAAATAATAAAATCTGTTTTAAAGAAATAGTAATCAGTTCTTCAAAGGGACTCAGGCTTGCATTTCTATCTGTTTTAATGTGATAGCATGTGGTATGGCCTGTTTCATATGTCCCTAGACTGACAGAATTTAAATAGCTTCTGAAATACCGAGGAAGAAATACAGGACATTTATACCAGAACTAAGTGTTTAAGGAATATACGTTCCCTTTTTACAAGATGAGTCCCCTGGTACTGGGGGGCTTATATAAATCCCCCATCACTGGGCTTATGAAATGTAATCTAAAAGGTTTAATCCATTTCCATCAAATAGGTGATTTACAGAAGTTGATACTGCAGTCAGGGTTTAAAATTATAGCTGAAATACATACACTCCACTGTAGGGATGTCAGATGTTTCTTTCCTGCTTAAGCTTGATGATTATATCACATGTTAAAATAGTACTTTTATGTGAAATGGAAAACCTTTCCCAATATCATTTAGTCATTACAGGAATATGAAGTTTTTGTTGCACTGGATTAAGCCTGTAGAACAATGTACTGTGGACAAAAGTGGTTGCTACCAGAGGAAGGTGAAAAAACTCTGGAAGAAGCAGTATGGAATTAATTTTCATCTACCTTAAATCTTTCCACGTTCTAGGGAATGAGGTGAACCGTAAGTTGCTTGAGCCATTCCTGTAGAAGAATATTCAGACAGGTAACAGAGCCTTTGTTCTTGTGAATATTTGCAAGGATCCGCCTGGAGAAATAAGTAGATGTGTTTTCAGCAATTCAGGTGGTGACTAAGTTGGAAACAAAAAAACATATCCAAGCAATACCTCAAACACACACATCCTTCCCACCTGAATTGCAGGGAAACTGTTGGGAAGTTTCACTATACAAAGCCATAAGTGAGAAATTGCCATTAGGTCCCAATTGTTCTGGGACCTAATAGGATAAGATATCAAGCAGCTGTATGTGTGTGATGGGAAAACAGATTAATTTTAATATCTGTTAGAAGGAGATAGAGCATCTCCAGAATAGTATCGATATTCTAATTTACTCATTCACTGCTTAATGTCCCTTTTTATCTATTTACCCGTATCTTACCAGAGGCTAGCTCCATCCAGGTGCTAGTCTTTCTATACTGAAAGATGGGAAAAATGCTATGAATGTAGGGTTTGAGAAAACATTGGAGGGAAGGAGACTTGTTCTGCTTCGCTTGTTTCTGCTTGTGACTTGGAAATTATGGTATTAGTGTAGGTTTAAATCTTTAAAAGCTTAAAAGTGATTTAAAAATATGGCTGAAAAGACATATTCTTATCCTAATAAGAAAACGGTTAGAAGCTGTTCTTTCACCTGAATTCTAGGGTAATAGAACAGATTCCTCTTGTGCTACATGGAGATACTTATGCTCCATGTACTTTAAACCTCATAAATGATGTACGCCTAATGCTGACTTAAGGGTAAATCTTTTGGTGTTCTGCAGATAATGCTAAAAGATAGTGTGTGTGGAGGGGGAAATCTCCCTAGTGCTCATTACTTACCACACACTAATGAGGGCAGCATGAATTCTTGTTTCTCGTTAATTTAATGAAAACAAGCGGCAGCGGGAAATTCTCCTCATCTGGAGTAGATGCCAAAACATCATTGTGGATACTGATAAAAAGAAACTAAAGACTGCCAAATTGTGTCCGATTCCATTACTGTATTTTTTGAATGTAAAAAGATATCTTTCACTCAAGGGAAAATATATAAATATGTATAGTGTATGTGCCTCTGTGTAAAGGATTTCTAGTTGTAGGCACATAATGAAGTATGAAAAATTGATTTTTGGCTACCTTTTCTTAGTGTCTTGAATAGATATGTATGCTTTTGCTTGTACAGAATTAAATGCTTCAGAACAGCTGAACTTTTTTTTCAGCAACTAAGGCATCTAATTTAGACGCACCTTTTGCAGATAAAAATATCAAATTATTTATACATATATGATTGGGCTTTAATTTTTTATATCCTGCCGCTTTCTTGAAATGCAAGAAATTGTGCTGGAGACAGGCATTGTTTCTGGCAAATACGTAATCTGGATTTATTCTGCTAATTTCCACTTTTGCAGTCTTTTGGTTGGGCAGTTTTGCACTTCAGTGTAAAAAAGATTAAAAATTTCTTTAGATTCCTTGTATTTCAAAATAATATTATATTTATGTTGATAATGCCCATTAGTTGCTGCCCTTGAGGCATAGGTCCAACACTACTGAAAAATAACTTGATAAATTGGTGCCGTGTTAAATGCTAACTCAGCAATCTGTTATGTTGATGGGGTTTTCCGGGCTAGGCTGGATTATCAGTGCAATCTGCTGTTGCAGCAGCATCTGACACGTCCCCAGGGGCTGTTCCAGACAAATCCCTTGTGTATGAAACCATAGGTGCTTTTGCAGACTCTCTTCTCAACTGGCTGTGAAGCTTTTGCAGTTTGCATGGCAGATACCCCTCCAAATCAACTTTAGAGAAAGATCTGAATCTTTTCAGGCTTCAGATCCCTTTATGAACTGGCAGCATTTCATATAACCTCTAAATCCATGCTAAAAGTGCTAGCTGCACTTTTGAAAATGACTAAGCTTATAAAATAGGATTTCAAGCATGATTGGACCAATAGGTGGGATGAGCAGAATCCTGCATGTGGTTTTGAGTAATAATAAAAGGAAATAAACTGAGGCAAAAGATCTAAATAAATATGTAAATGAAATAATTCTTAAACTACTTGGGGTAGCTGGGCTTCAAGTTATCTCTGTATTACCTTTGGTAATGGGTGCAAATGTGAGTCTTCATACAATTATTTTTACATACAGAGATGACAATACACTAAAGAAGTGATTTATGATCATAGATACAGAGCTACATAAATCACAAGGCAATGCTACTATGGGAAAAAATTGTTAATAACATTTAGACAATCTGTACTCCTTTGGACAGATATCAGTTGTTATAAACTGGTAAATCGTGTAATCAAAATGCATTTCACTACTTATTTACTTTCTTGAGAGTTGCTGCTCTTACCATACTGTAATCATACTATAATTACAGGAATAGTAGAACTGGTAACCTCCTATGATTAATATGTTTGTATTTATGATGGTTTACAGTGGCTGAAGTTTTAACACTCTCTTTGAATGGATGTTTTAATGATTATTTTCTCGTTGAAGTACTTTAGCCTTTTGACCCATGTTGCAGCACTCTGTTCCTCAAAGGA
>JAOXJM010000041.1:62161411-62176232 GCA_026413425.1 Tringa solitaria | reverse complement strand
TATGATTTTTACTCCCTGTGGTTTTAGTTATGAATGGACACAGCCCCTGAAACACACACAGACTTAATTCTGTGAATTGTTAAATTAATTTTCCTTGGTCACAATTATTGATGATCAGGATCTTACTTCTTTAATATTATTATATTGTGTAACTATTTTTAATAGCACTAATGCTTATAGATGACAGAATTTACATTTGAATTTGCAGAGGAAGTTAAAAAAAAAAAACCAAACATATTGTCCATGAACATTTCCAGCAGAGAATAAGAGGAATGTGGTCAAAAGGGAAGAAACCCTGATGTGGATGGTTTTCTCTTGTCTGAACTGTAAACGTACCTGTGAATTTACTGCATGGAGAAAAGTGGAGTGATGGTGGTGTGTTAAATAAATGAACATAGTGGAAATAAGCTTTCAGCTTGTTTCAGTAAGGGTCCTCTCGCATGCCTGTGACTGAAGGAGAAGGTAAAACTGAGAGATGGTTGGAGTGTCCAGTGCTGTGGAGGCTCTGGACGGCATTGTAGGTTCTTACAGTGAAAGTGTGCATTACTAGGAATTCCAAGAGATCTTAATTAGGCTGGAGACTCCACTAGTCCATGGAAGAGGACTAATTAGGGAAGGTAGTAGTCTTTCAAATCATTTCTGTGGGTCAACCACATTTCAGTAACAGGGTTAAAATTTTATATTGCAGACTTTAGAGTACATAGAAACATGGGACAAAGCAGGCGAACTTTTATTGATAAAAGGAATGATGATGAAATTGGTTTTTTCCACATAATAACAGAATAATAGTTGAAAAATACCATATGTATAGATGTTAGTCAATTACCTGTATTCCAAACTGTGATAGGTTCTCTCATGATGTGAGTACTGATGGGATTCTGTGATACCTCAGAGAGGTACTGGTACTTGTGCGCTGCTGGTGTCAAATTATGTTCTTCTGTTTCTGCTGCTTTTCATACCAGGTAGAGGTTTCTTCAGACTCATGTTATTTCCACTGTTTTTTTCTTTTTTTTTTTTCCTTCTAAAAACCTAGCTGCTTTCCTCTTCAGCCACTTGTCCACTTCACTTATGATGCCTTTATTAAGTTATCCACTAGTTAAGCATAATAATGAAAGACAACTTTAACACTTAGTCAACTCCTTTGAAGGGCTCATAACACACATAAAACAGAAGTCCAGGCACAAGCAGAGTTGTATGTGGACAAGCACCTAGAAACCACAGATAAAAGGAACTGGCAGATTAGATGGTTTTGATAAAGAAAAATCATAGAATAATTAATGAAAATGATTATTCATAAAACATCAGTTGGATGTTTTATTCCTTTTCATGGGCGTGGGCTTGAGTAGTTGATTAGCAATTTTAGAGACAGTAACAGGTTTGCTTCAGCAGAAACTATGGCATGAATTAATATCCTTCTGGTTTTTTTTATGTCTTTCAAGCCATAATTCTGGAATCATAAAGTGTGTTATAAGCTATTTGTACAGTCTTAAGTGACTTATAACTAGATATGCTGTAATCAATTAATTAGAACTTTTTTTCTGCAACTATTTCACGTAGACTTTGAATTTTGTTTGACTGATTCTATTCATGCTATTGTATAGGAACACTATGTGATTGTGCACATGTACTTCCTTTAGACTAAAAGGAAATATAATAGACAAAATGTATAAAAAAAGTGCAAAAAAAAATTCCTTATACTTCATCAGACTTCTTTGCATTAAAGATCCTTTAGGAGTAGTTTCAATATTATCTGAGAATCAGAAAATTATTAAAAGAGTTAGTAGTGAGCATGTTACTAAGATCTTGTTAAAATTTTACAGTCTAGATTTTATTGTCTCATGGAGAAAAACTTTGTGTATGTCCATTCTTACACAAACATGGATTGGAATTTGTACTATAGCTTTACCATAGACATCTGTCTGTCTTAGTAATTGTGGCATCTTCCTTCAGTGCTGTTCTGTACTGCCTCTCACCTGCAGTGTTGTGTACGGGGAGTAGTACTGGTGGGTCACGTAAACATTACAGAGAGCAGCAAATGAACATGACTAAACATGTCACAATATTTAATGTTGATATTCTACTAAAACAGTTAACTACCTAAGAGCTAGGGAAAACAAATCTCCAGAACATTAATATGCATTTATTATTGTGTTATTTAATACAGAACATAATGATTTCAGCTTATGTGCACAAGGGTAAACTAATCCTCAGCTTTAAAGTCACATCACTGCTATACTATATTTGGTATTGACTAAGCAGTTACATTGCCTGCCTCTTCAGCATCAAGCAGAAGCAACTTGCTAGACTTAAGTGTGTGTGTCTCAGTCCATTTTTGTCTAATAAGTTTCAATTAATAAGCAGTTATCATGGTTGTAGTCTTTGAAGGATACTATGAGAGTATACCTTACTTTGATTTAGACTGGTAGACCCATATTTATGAAAACAGTTTACTCAGCAAGATTTTTTTTTTTCCCTCTCCCTCATACTGTTTTCATGTTATACTTCTATCTTCAAGCCTTTGTGTCAGAGGAAACAGAAAAACAGATGATTTTTGTCATTTCTAGGAACATGTTTTGCTAAATGTATTTATATTTAGATGAGAAAGGATTAAATATATGCAAATTCTTGAAGAGAAATAATGGTCAGTACGTAAAAGTTGAGGAAAGAAAATATGAAGACTACATACAGATTTGAAGTTGTATTTGTTGCTGTTGGATGCTTGGTTATTTTGGTCAGTAAATCACTTGTCTCAAATCAAAATGTTGCTCTTTCTGCTCCACATTGGATTTGGCTGCTGCTTTTAATAGTCACTTCTGAGTGGGTATTATTATTATTTTTCTTCTGCTTTGGAATAAAAACTTATCTTCAATTCTGTATATAAAAGTGCCCATACTGAAACATTTGTGTTGAGAATTAAAAAAAAATGTTTGAACTATTTGAACAGTAGATATATGTATTGATTTGTTCCCCTTGTACGATTTTGTTAATGTTCTTATCTGTAGTGGAAGTAGAGATGTTGACCTGAAAGCAAGAATAGATGTGCAGGAGTTCTGTGTGCATTAGAAAGCATTTTTATTAATCATGTATTAATAAGAGTATTAACTTTCAATGGGTACTTGGTATTCTTTGTGTTTTTTCATAAGTAGGTAATGCAGATTATGGTTGCCATGGTGTAGAAATGTATCGCTGCTGCTTTCTTTCATGGCAAAAATGGGTCAGCTCTAATCCTTTGCCTGTCAAAGTTGTAGAACAGATTGACTCTTGCAAATAACATGCATCACATTCTTCTGTTCTGAAGTTTCTTAAATAATCAACAAGATTCGGAGGAGAGAGGGCAAGAAAAAGGGCTCGATTGTCAAATTGACTGTCTCCAGATGTATCCTATGAAGTCAATAGAAGTTTAAATGGGAATTCTGACTTGGCAGAAGAGAGGCATGATGTATATAAACAGTTTTTTCCAAGACGCCTTCCTCCTTTTCACTTAGTGCTTAGTCATTTGGTTGAATAAGTCTTGCTTCTTTTCACAAAAGTGTTTCCTAGTTACTGTTAAGATATTTTTTTTTAAACAAGAGAATTTTTGTTGGGTTCATGAACTTTTTTTAGGATGCAAGTGCATTCACTTCTGAATAAAACAAACAAAAAAGACAACTTGGTGGAAGTTTATTCTCTGGTGAGCAAGTGGTGGTTTTGGTGGGTTTGCCAGTGAGTGATTTTTAGTTTACAGGGGGTTTTTTGGAGGGGTTCATGTTGTTTCTGGCTTTTTGGGGTTTGCTTGATGGGAGCTTTTTTGCTGTGTATAGGGAAGGGTTGCTGTCTTGAGTGTTTTTGTTAAGGCATTCGTATAAAATGAATGGCTAACAAAGATAATGATCCCTGAAAGAGGAATTATTTTTTTTCTTCCTTTCTTTTCTTCAAAGGTATTAATACAAGTGGTTTCTGGAAGTAATGTGGTTCTCTCAAAGTACACTGAGAGTACTCAGTGTTCAGCAGCGCATCTGCTGTGATTCTCTGGTGGAACCTGCTGTTTCTTTGGCTTTCCATGTGGGATTTAATCTTGCTTATGTGTTCAACATTAGCATTAATTTTACTGTAAAAATGTTTTATTAATGTAAAATATGCTTAGGCTTTCAAAGTCATATATGAGGAATAATAGAAGGCCAGCCAGCCAGTTTTGCTTTTGCCTGTTTCAGTCTATATGCTCTTGTTCTGCACTTCTTTTCGTAAAACCACCCTGGATAAAATTAACTTCATAAAGGACTGTAGGCACTTTAATCTCTTGAGAGAACAATACAGTCAATATCACGTAGTACACAAAACAAGAATTCAAGCAATGTAAAATTTATTCCCAATTCTACTTTTTTGTCCCCCTATGATCTTAGTAATGTCACTTCTGTTTTTGTTGCATTTCTGCTCTCCTTTCTTCACTCCTTTGGACTATGTTTCTGAAAAATGCTTGAGGGCCCAACAATATTAATAAACTAGGCAAGTGCCTCACAGAGGAGAGGACATTTGTGGTTTAGAATTAAAATGTAAAATGCAGGCCATTGAAAATTGAGGTATAAAACTGCCTGAAAGACAGTATGCTAATTGCAGGACTAGAAGATATTTGCTGTTTGGGTCAGTGGGTAGTCTGAAGTCTTTCCATATGACTGCAAAAAAAATAGTACTTACCGGTCCAAAATCCTTTACCAGTACTTCTAGAATACATTTGGATTGAAATAATTATAAGAACGTGGTGTACTTGAGCAGAGAATGGTCAGTCATTCTCTTCAGAATGAAGAAAGAAAGCAAATTCCAAGAGGCTTGGTGGTGATTTTATGCCCAGTTACCCGCTTTGTGTAAATCTCACAATAATGCAAGCAGTTTGTTTTAAAAATGAGGCCTATAGTATTTTCCATACAAATGTGTTTTAAAGACCTTCATAACAACAGTTTGCTGAGAAGGTGGAATTATTGCTCAATACTATATTGAAACTTAAAATTTAGACCTTATTTTATACTCGGCAAACTGTTTAGATTTGGAACCCAAACTGATTGTGGTTAAACATGAAAACTGAAGTTTTAGTTTTTTAATAATTAACATTAGTAAAGAATCAAACTATTCATACTTTCTTAGGAAAGTACTCAAAGCCTTACAACAGTTGGTTTTCTTTATTGTATGTAAATTGTACACATACATAAATAAATGAAAACATCAAACCTCTAGAGACTTAATTCACTCTACCCATAGCAGCCGGTGCAATGCTTTTTATGTAAATAGAAATACATGACAACTCCAAACTTAAAACCTGAAAGGAAAAAGAACTTTTATGCTTTTCCATTGTCTTAGAAGAAAACTCAACTCACCAAATCAGTCATAGCTGGTGTGTGTTTGCAGGGATTTATTTTGGCACTGTCCTCGACTGGTGCGAGTGCACATGGTGAGAGATTAAGTAAGGATCATCACTGCAGGCAGCAGAAGAGTCATAACTAGGTCCTGAGTTTTAATATGAAGCATGTATTACTTTTGAACAGTAAAAAGCTATTTCCAAGTATTTCTGGCTCTGGACAAGACAGTTCAGTTTCCTGGTGTTCTTGCTGAAACTGCATTGTGAAGCATTTAGAAATATTTAAAATACAGAACAGTATTGCTGTCAAAGCCAATGGATATCACTGAAGCATCCCGTGAAATATACACATTGCAAGCTTTTTTCCACAGATCTGCCAGCTGAAGGATATTTAAGTAGTTTGTATGTTATATAAATAATTTATCCCCCCTGTGCTAGAAAAAAATGCGAAAGCATAGCAAAAAAAGTTAATTAAAAGTGACAGTGCAGCAATCAAAGTAGAAGTAATGTCTTGCACAGTTGCTACTGTTGACAGCAGGAAATCTTGATGGAATAGAGTTTACACTATTCAAGAGGCGTTTCTAATAGAGCAGACTGCTTTCTAGAGTCAAACAAGAAAGTTGAAAAACTTAAGACTAAGATTTATGTGGCAATATTTGGCAATGACTCTTTATGAAGTACAAAAAAAATGTAATGCTGTGACAGTTTCAGGGAGAAGAAAGTCATCAACTATCTAAAATCAATAATGCAACAGATTTTTTTTCATTTATTAATGAGGACGTCAAGCCAGATGGCATTAGTAATAACTACAAATATAAATGTATTGGTCAGAGACATGCTAAACTAGAGACGTTCACCTTGAATGTTTTACTTGATTATGATTTTAAAAAAGTGGGAAACTGGAAGTGTTTAAAATTCAGTGTGCACTTGAGATTTTTGACAAAAGAAATCGGCAAATGAATCTAAGAGTACTTAGATTTAAAAAGTTGAGAATGTGTACTGTAGACCATAGTAATCTGTTGAATGTTTATACTTGGGTTATTAATGCAAAGTCAAACCAAATTCCCATCCTCCCCAAAACCATGAATTTGTTTTAATTGTTGAATTCCTGCTTAGTGTCAAGCTACATTCTGAAATCTTTACTTTAAGAAATCTCAGCTAATGCAGAAAGGTAGTTAGAAATCTGATTGATGTCAGTATGCAAAACTCCTGCATTACTCTGATCATTGCTCTCCAAGCAGAAATTTTGTACCTATAAATTTTATGATCTTTTAGTGTCTCTAAATGTTAAGATTCAGCTTCTACTTTCTGTAACTAGATGTGAATGATTTAAAATAAGTTTGAAAACTCCTTTTGACAGATTAATCACTGTATTTGAAAGAAACTGAAAATGGATTTTCTTAGAAATATGGAGATTTGGTAACCATTTTATTCTATAATTAATTGGCTGATTTGCTCTGATTTAGAGTGCTGGACCCAGAGCTTTTTGAAGTGGACTATTTGGCTCTAAAAAATGAAATGTAAACCAGCTCAAATCATGCTATATATTCTAGAAACCTGCTTCTAAAGTGATGTTTAGGCTTTAATGTGCAAATGAATCATCTTCTAAAAAAATTTCCTGAAAGGTTGAAATCACACTGTGCTTTGGTGACTTCAGTGTTTTAATATTAAATACGTATAGTTGAATATCATTTCTGGTATTTCTCAAGTAAGTATACTTACATGGTGCACAAACACTTTCTCTTGTCCCGTTCTCCTCAATGAGCAATTAAAAGAAAAGCGTATTTGTAGGTTAGATGGAGCAAGCATCTTAGAGCAATGTGCTCATGGTCACAGGTCTATACACCACAGAAAGCATTTATTCTAGCCACTCAGCCACCTTATCTAGAAGCTGCAGCCAGTCTGGATTCTGGAAAATAGCCAGGAGCTTGTGATTTGGTCTGAGGTAAAAGAGTCACTTCATTTATTTTTTTTGTCTAGCACAGCTTTCAGTTATAACTTCTTAGAAGTGCAAGATACTTTCTGATCTAGAGATCTGCAGTGAGGTTTGACCCTTGAGCATTTGTTCATAAACTATTGAAGGGGAGAAAAGAAACACCACCACCAAAAAAAAAAAAACAACCCAAACCCAAAAAAACCCAAACAAAACAAAACCACACAAAACCCGACCTAAAAGAAAGAAACAAAGAAAACCCAACAACAACAAAACCCCCAAAACAACCAAGCAGAGGAATTAAGAAAAACTAAATTCTTTCCTGGAGTATTTTGAGATACCAACTGAACTGGTTTGTCAATTTCAAGATACTGCACTTGAAAAACAAGCTCATTATTACAAACATGGTGGTCTTGTGATTTCAGACATCTCATTTTTGAAACGCATCTTTTACACACCTTACTAAGTGTTAATTTTATATTTTTTTCCCACCAGAAGATGTCAGATGTCATGACTGTACTTTAGTAACTGGTATTAGCATATTGATGGTATTAGCAGTTATGTGTTAGATGGATTTTTGATTATATGTTATATGTGTTGGTTTCCACTTCCTTATGGCTTCTATGGTTCATTTTACTAGTAAATTATATTGCTTAGCCAATTAAGAGGGTCTTTAATGTGTTACCAAGTTTTCTGACAATCGGAAGTCGCAAAAGAAAAGGATGTACTGATGGGAGAAATGATTAGAAAAATGACATGAGGTCCTATCTACCCGTGGAATTTCCTATACTTGTGGTTTTGCTTCCTGTATGAGGGCGGAAGAGTGTAATGAACAGTGACGATTTCACAGTAAACAATGTGCAAATGTTGCCTGGTGAGACACTCTATCCCTATTTTGGCAACCAAGACTTCAGATTGTGTGACCCTGCAAAGCTAGATACAGACACATAAATTATGCAAGTATGGCAGACCTTTTAGTAGAACTGTTTTACGTTTAGGCAGTACCTGCACGGGTTTTATCTTTGGCTACCAATGGCAGTAGACCTTAAAACTAAGTTGAGCACAACTTGTTAGGAAACTACTAGGTACGGATGTCCTGTCACGGGACTAAATTAGAAAAGTCCTGTGATAGGTATTTCTACAGGTAGGTGGAGGAATAGAAGTATCTTGTAACTTAAAATCTTACTATGTGTGTGTGCTCTAAATGCATGATATAAACACACACAAAAACCCCAGCCCACTTGTCCACTAGCACATCTCAAATGATGGGTTTTTTTTGTCTTCATGCTGACAGAGGCTGCTAGGGGTTACAGGAACTGTATTCTGTATTTTAATAAATAAAAATGTATTCTGACAATGTTACATAGTGAAAGTGCTTTTGCATTCAAAGTGAAAGTGCTTTTGCATTCAGACAACTCTGTAGCACACAGGAAAGTGAGTGTCACTGAAATGAGCAAACAAATGGTAGAAAAATCCACAGAAGCAGTCTGCTTATTCAGTGCTGCTCTGTAGAAAGGAATGAATAATGTTAGTGTTTGGCATAATCAAGTAGGTTCCTAAATCATGTGCTATTTAGCAAAGCAGACAAAACAAGAACTCTAGAAGAAAAATGCAGATTTAAGCAAAACCACTAGCTGTGTGAGTTGATACCAATGGGTGTTTTTACCTTAGTCTGCACTGAGCTTGTATGCCATTTAGTTTTTTAAAACTTGTTATTCCCCGACAGGTATTCTCAAAGGAAAAGATAATCTGTTATTTCATCACTTGTAGTGAGAAATCTAATTACATGAACCTGTAAGAGAAAATACTTTTCATGGTAGAATAAAATAGGAAATAAAAAATGTTCTCTACTTTCCTTTGCTCAAGGTTGCTTTTATTGACATTAGTGGAATTGCCCTCATCTACAGAGATCTGCATCTCTTTATCTAGTACCTGCATTATAGATGTGAAGTATCATGTGAAGAAACATTAAAATAGGATGTTTAATATTTTTATTCCAGTCTCAGTGGAGTAGAGATCTGAAAGCCTTTACTAACAAGTATAAATCATGGCTAAGAATATAATGTAAAAAGATATATATAATGTTTACACCTCCATTTTTCATTTTGTTTTAACCCTTGGAGGGGGAATAGATTCACAGAACTATACAGGTAAGTAGCGCTATAAATCAAATGAGCTAGGAAAGAACATTCTCAGAAATGCTCAAAATTTCAGAATCTGTTTTGAGACTACTGTAAAGCAGTTGTCAGGACGTCCATAACTCCTAGTTTATATAGCTTCTACATGTAAAAGTTCAAGCCATGTTCTCTGCAAAAGGTGCATAGTTTCGTATAGTTGGACCACACAATTTTTAGGGGGTAGATACTGAACCTTGTAATTACTTCCTAATTTCTGTTAAAGGGTTCTTAGCGATTTCTCATGGCTATGCTTTACAAGGGGTTTGTTGTTGTATTTTTTTGCTTTGGTTGATTGGGTTCTGTTTTTTTTTTAGTTTATGGTGGTTTTTTTTAACTAACAACTAATAAAAATGAAGGCCCTTTTTATGGTTTTGAATTGCTATTATAGTCAGGTATTGAAAAGTACCAGAAATGTTAGTTTATCCAAGCAGTGTCCCCTATATTACTATTATACAGGGACATATGAATCCTGAGAATTTAGAAGGTTTTTGCTGGCCAAGATTGAAAATGAGTAGTCTTCCTCACTTAAGTTATTTTAGAAGTCAATGGCTTGTCATATGCAAAGGAACTGTAATTTTGTACCTGCTTTATGAAAGCGACGAATTCTTACCTAGCGGAGATGTCATTGTGCTATCAGCTTTCATAGGCTGCAGAGAGAAGAATGATTACTAATCATAAACATACTGTTGAAATGTTTATCTACTTACCAATAATTTCATTGTAAAAAGGATGTAGCCTTTTTATCACACTCGATCAGCTTATTTTCGTAAATAGGGTACATCAGTTGATATGAAGAGACCTGATTCCTATGCTTAGCTTTATTATGGACCAGCTGTCTGACCTTGAGCAAGTTACTGCACTTGGGCACTGGTGCCCCGTTTGTAATTTGTGATTTGTCTGTAAAGCAATGTAGGGCAGAAAAAGTTACTTTCTATAGTATTGAGATTGTGCCTTTCACATAAGGGCCTCAATATCAATGTCAGTATTTCAATCCTCTGGGCCCTACTATTGCACAAATAAATAATAGACTATAATAGTAGTAATAATTGAATTTTAGATGGTAAAGCAGAAAGAATATCTGAGCTGTTAGTTTTTAGCAATGAACGATAACGGAGCCTTTATCTTGCTTTTACTGTGCGTATTAGAAATAGTTCTCTTCCGCTTGTTTATCTGCAAACCTTGATTATAGGAAAAACAAAATCAGGAATTAATAGCTTTAATCTCTGAAGCTTAGAAATAACAATACATTTATCAATGGAATAAGGTGTCCCATTGATGATTGTGCTGCATTTGTCCAATTAGATTTTGCTTATCTTTTGAAACAATATAAACTTCGCTTATCTTAAATCATAGACCAGACAAGCTCAGCTGTAGTTACAGCTGCTTCTTTTTCTCAGCTTTATGAAACACAAACTCATTTAAAGAGATTAAAACTCGGAATGTATTTTCAGCATACACTGAATGTTTTCTTGCTATATGTGTCTTCAACAGAGTATCTTGAAAACCCTTTAACTTCTAGCAAGTGCTTGTTTTAAATACACAATGTTTGCTTGGTAAGTCTAATGCAATGATAGTAACGGGGAGCAGTATCTCCTTGTATTTCCTTAATAACAAATTTGAATAGAAATACAAATACAAATTTGTATAGCTTACAATTTAAGCTGATTTATTTATGGATTTGTCCCAATTAAGTTCCACCTCTGTTTTTCCAGGATCTGTACGTTCGAGTGTTACCACAGGTAATGCTGTTTCCCATATAGTAGAATAACACTGATTCAGTCACAGTTATAAAACTAGATTTAAATCTATAAAAATAGATTTAGATATATAATAATGTAGAATTATACTATTCTTAAACTCAGGGTCTGTCCTCTTTCCTCTTTATTCTGCTGCATGGTCTATATTGCCTGCATCAAATTTTTCATACAAAAATTCCTTAGAAAAAGCAATTGGTGAGGGACAGAAAGTCCTCATTTACTCCGCTGTGCTCTGATGTGTATTGTCTCTCTCTGCAGGATGTCATTAGACATCTTCTGCATGAGCACACCAACACTGAAAAGTCTTCGGTCACTTTGTTCTCGATGTTCTTCTGTGAGAGCAGAGGGCAATAACAACATAGTAAATGCAGCACGGTGGTGAAGAGTCTAAGTCTGTGCTACCTGTCACTTAAGTGACAGAAACCTTCAGGTGAATCTAGTTAAAAGTACAAAACCCATGCATTGCAAAGAAAAGGTTTTGTCATTCACGAACAAGGTGATCTTAATAGGCAACTGAGAATGCTGTATCATTTTTATCCAGCATAGAATTTAAAAGGGAAAAAAAAAACCCAGCAGAAAAAACAAGAGAAATAGCTTCAAAATGCCACAAAACTAACTCATATTGCTGAATTGTTAATGCTGCAATCAGAAAGTTTATCTGAAACGGTGGTGATTTGCTGATGCGAAGTTTACTTGCTGATGGAAGTAAAAGTTATGCACTTGCATCCCAAGTCACAGCCCTGAAACACTGAAAACTCCAGTAAAGTTTGGAAGTTAAGACCAATGCTCTGGGTAGCAGTGGTGAAGAAAGAAAAGATGAGAGCTCATAATGCAGTATTGCATGAACAGTAAGCACTTAATGAGCATGACTCGCCTGGACACGTTCCTGTGCAACCTGCTGTGGGTGGACCCGCTTTGGCAGGGGAGTTGAACTAGATGATCTCCAGATCTCCAGAGGTCCCTTCCAACCCCATGTGATTCTATGATTCTGTGATGGGTTTTTAAGAAAAAAGCTACCTAGAAAGCCATGACAATGTGACCCAGGAACAGACACTGCCAAAAGTGACAGATGCAGGAGTTAAACTGTGTTCGCCATCTGAAGGTGTCTGAAAAGAAATTACAATTCTTATAATATACCATCAACCTCCAATAGATGAGAGAAAGCATCGGTTTATTACTGTAAAAGGATTAAAGGGAGCAACATATCTTTGTAATATGTGTTGTTTAATGGAGGTAATGTATTTTAGGTAGGGATAATAATGGGAAATTCCTGAAAGGTTGTCACTTGGTAAAAGTCAGACAATCTGGATTTAAAAGCATATTGCTTCTTGAAAATCTGTAATGCGTTCTTAGCTAAATAACGTCGTCTTTTTTTTTTTTTTCCCTGCTCATAAGCAAGCATACAACTATTTTACCTTCCACTGATAACAGTTTTTGGAGTATATTTGGGGCACCTCATGTAAAAGTTTTAGGAAATACTTTATAAAACATTAATCTTTAACTATGGAACTTAAATAATTCAGAAGCATGTAGGCTTTCTGTATTGACTACGTATGCAGCTGAGGGAGCTAACATGTATGAGATTACACTTGGCAACAGTATCTCAAAATATAGGCAAAATTTAATGATTAAATATCGTTAATTTCAGATAGAGATTATTAACTAACTTTTATTCTTAATTATATGACATTAATATTCTTACTAATATCTACTGTCAATCTAAGAGAACTGTTGGGGTTTTGCTCTCCTTTTTCTTCCAGTCATTTGGAAGGAGAGTGAGGAGAGGAAGAGATTTTATTAGAAAAATCTTGACCATTTTCCCTATACTCTAAGCTGAATGCTCTTGTTTTCATTTGATTGGTTTTAGTGTTTATTTTAATTTTATTTTATTTTTTTTGGTGAGAGGAGGGATTGATTTCTCAAGTGAAAGGAAATCTGTTTTGATTGAAATTACTTAGGTAGTAGCAGTGCTACTCTTTTGACTCAGCGAGTTTGTGAGCAGGCAGCACTTAATCTGATATCAAAATAGTGTCATGCTTCTCCTGTTTTTAGACGTGCATTTCCTTAGATATGCATTAGTGTACTTGCTTATGAGGCGTTTTAAGGAAGTGATCTTGCTGAAGCTTTACCCAAACCCTGATCCTCTCTCTCTGCGTGACTGATTGTACATAATCACTGGTGATGGTGTGAAGAAGGAGAGAGGGTCACGTGGTCACAGTCTGTCTTAAACTTACTACAGGGGAAAAAGGAAAGGAAAAGATGCTCCTTGCTGTCATCTCTAATTCGCTAAGCTAGCCAACTTGACATTAAGTTCCATGTGTGGAGCTGGCAAAAAAATTTCAAATATATTTCCAATGCTGCATGTTGTGATGTATTTTACCTGATCTGCGGGAGGCAGAAACTTTAAAGATATGCTTAGTGTGTTGGAGCTGCTGACGCTTGCTCCTGTGTAGTACTACATTCCTCCTTTCTGTACCTGCTGCCAGGCTGAGAGGTGGGATCTCTGTGCACAGCAGGATGATGCCTGATTCTGGTTGAGTCTTACGGAGTTACCCCTTTGCATCTGTGCACATTGTGACTTTGGTTTGAAACCAGGTCTGTGCTGTTTACTGCAGCCTGCAGGTGATCCTATCTAAGCTGTGCGGTTGGGGTGGTTTCCTGATGGTGTGATGCTCAAGAGCTTCTCTGGTGGCTCTGCTTGATCACAACAAAGGGTGTTGGCAATCTGCACTAATGAAGCAGGTTTAGTTTCCTGGATATCTCTTTACTTGGGATTTGGAGCTCCAGTGGAGAAACCTAAGTAGAATTTCTAGACCTATATTATTAATTGACTTAATTGACTTGATAACTTTTCATGTTGATAACTTTGAAAACAGAATATGGGCATTTGGCAGGGCCAAGAAACTTTGAAAACTGAAGGAACTTGCTGGGTTAATGAAACTTGTATGCTTTACACTAACTGGATACCACCATCTAGATGATAATGCCCAGATAAGGTTTCATTTAGATACTACACAGCCAATATCTTTAGTTTTGTTAACAGTCACCCATCAAAAGTTTCTAAATTTAAATGGATTTTTCTAAGGTTTCTTAGGAACTAACAGCCCACAAGCTGACTGAAATATGTGCAGAACTTTGGACTGATAGTGTCACATAAGCAAAATATTAGTGAGGGGTTTTATTCTTCTCTTATTTCAAACTGAAAGCAATATTGTTAAAACCCTTTCTAATTGTTCAGAAACCTGTAAAGCTACAATTAGCAGTGAAAGAGCTGTGTATCTATTACACACAATATTGTAAAGATTCATTTTCCTTCTCCATTATCTGTCAACTCAAATTAACAGCCTGCTAGTTTATCTATGATAAATGCACTATATTTAATGCAATGGGACAATCTCTTAATTTGAGCACCTAGCATGGTGTCAGCCTAAATCTCCTTCAGCTGATTTAATTAGCAAAGCTCCATGTTAATCAATTTGCAATTAAACTTTCAGACTTGTGCTAGGAAAAAAGAATCCCTTCACAAAACAAAAAATTAGAATTAGAGCAGTGATAAAAGTAATTTACATGGTTTTTTTAGTAAATATGTTAAATAGTTGATGAATTATTCAACACTAGGTGTTTGTAA
>JAOXJM010000041.1:62140546-62161401 GCA_026413425.1 Tringa solitaria | reverse complement strand
AATGAGCTTTCCTAATTTGACTTCCCATACTAAATTGTACTATTTCTTGCATATTTATTAATTGAAAATGGATTCATTAACAAAATATATTCATCGATATATTTTCTTCTACTAATAATGGCACCATTTTTCCATATTCAGTGATTTATTAACTTAGTGAAGCAGAAAAACACTTTTTTTTTTTCCTGTGGGCTGAACTTATTTGACTAGTTTGCTCATTTCTTTGTCAGGAGTAAAAATGGGATTATTTTGACTCCTGTTTTCAAAGTTCTCATCTGGGGGTGTTTAGTCTTCCGGAATACAGCAATCAGGTGTAGATGATTCTTCTCGCTTGCTTCTCCTCCACCTTGAAGGGGTCAAGTTCTTCCTATTGCTTAGTGAATGATCAGTTTATGAGGGGACAGATGTCCTTTCCTGGGATGCTACTTCCCCAGCACAGCAGAAGCCCCATTTTCTCAAAACCTGCCTTGACATTCTCAGAGAGGTGCTCTAGGCCCTTATTGTAGTATCGTGGCACTCCAAGCTGGGCATTAATGAGATGGACAATATTCAACATTATTGGGGCTTTATTCTGCTCCACGAAAATTCCCTGTCAGGCTGGAAATGGTATTTGCTGGCTTATCAGCTTTTTTCTACTTATTCCAATCTCTTTGCGAATTCCTCCATAGGGTGGCATTTTGTTGCTTTGGGGGGGTTTTTTGCTAACTAGAAAGAAACTTGTTACATTACTTTTGTAGGATTCTTTTCTTTTGCTTTTCAGGCATATGGTGTATAAGTCATCTATGTTCACATATTTTTCACGTTACAGATATTTTACATTTTAAAATGGACATTTTCTAAAGTTGGACTGGTTATGGTTACTTTAATCTTAAAATAAATCTGTACTTTTATCAGTTTCACTAGAGCTAATTTGAGAAGTTTGCTCCCGCTACTAAGTCTTAGCTACTGCTAAGTCTGTCTTGCATATAGTTGTATTTACTTATGGAAAGATGAAATATCAAACTTATTTTAGTAACATAGTTTAGCTTTTCCAATTTCCACTTTGATGTTCTGGTTTAAGTGAACATCTGAAATAATCACACCCATATATTATTGCATACATTTGTCTCAGTAAGTTAGTTAGATTTTGTAAACCCTCCATGTGTTTGTAAATGGTGGGAAAGGAGATATGTAAAAGAAAATAACTGATAGAAAATAGTATAAAGAGATGGGAGCAGAACCCCATTTCCTCTGACTGTTCCATTTCCTCTATCTCGTATAGCCTGTTCTTTTTTAGCATATGTTTCTCTAACATTAGGGTAGTCATAATTACTAGGACATGCTACATGGGAGATATGAACTAAGGCAAGCTTGTTGCTCATAAAGAGCCCTGATATTTGGAAAGAGCACAACTAAGCCTGTCATAACCTGAGATGTTCTGACAGATTAACCATATGCTCATTATTATTTTGCTGATCTGAGATTGGGGATTTGAACATCAACTAGTTTACAGTCAAAATAAATGCACTCTAATACACATGTAAGAGGAAATATGTTTTTATTTCCGTAAAGGATGACTGTATTTATCTGAAATGTAAAGAAGTAGGCTAAGTGTATACAGGTGTGAAAAAAAAAGATAATTTGTGTAGCTCATACAGCTGTGCTTGCTCAGGTTTCCTTGCTTCTGTTGGATGTATACAAATCAAACTAGGAGCTTACTTGTGAATCAGTAGTGAGAATCAAAATCAAATTAATACTATTCCTAAGATTTCCTGTCATTTCACCTTTTTTTTATAAAAAAAAAAAAAAAAACAACTAAGAGATGAATGAGACATTCTTACAACATCTCAGTGTGGTCCTTCAGAAAGGGGATGGATACTCAAGCATGCTGGGGAGGAACTGCCTTCATGTTTTCTTGAAGGTTATGGAGCAATCAAGTTCACAAAAATATACAGAATTTAGTATTTAGGAGAAGAAATGTTTTTCCCCTGTAGCTAACCACTTGTAATGAAAGAAATCCAAGCTGAGTATAAAGCAGTGCCTACTTCAGCAAAACTTGAAGTTCTACTGGGTGTTCTGGAACCATAGTCAAAGACCATCTTGGGCAGTTTGAGGTAAATATGCAGGGTCAAAGCCTTGAGTGCAAATAGCTCAGGCATCAGAGCCGGTTCTCTGAAATGCAGATTAATTGTCCTGTTCAAAGGGCACCATTATTTTCTTTTCATCCTTGAATTTACTCTCACTTTTCCACATTTCATTCACTTGCACAGCATCAGACAAAAATGAAAGTGGAATTCTGAAACCAAGAGTCTCTAAAAAATAGCATTTTCCTGAGATAAAAACATTAACTTCTGAGTAAACTTGCTCTTCTGAAGTTCACAGATATGGAAAAAGAAAATATGAGAAATAAATGCCTGGGGAATCAGAATATAACTAGCTCTTACATAATGAAAATTAATCCCATTCAGTTCTGAGCACAGTTGTGGCCTGACTGTATGGAATTTGCATTGAGTGCAGGGAGGACACAGGGAAGTTCCAGTCCCCTCTTTGTTCTCTTCAGAATTCAGAGCACATGCTGAGACATCTCTTATTTCTAACGCTCTTTAGATAGTAACTATATAGGAGAAGCCTGTGGGTTTGCTTCAAGTCATCACAGTTTGCTGGTTAAAATATATTTTTTTTTTGCCTACATTGTATATTACTCAGATGAGAAAATTATACAATTTAGTCACCAATGCCAGTTTTTTCCATGCAGTTCAGGTTTCTGAGTCAGTTTTTCAGAAGAGCTCAGGCAGAGCTATCTCTTTGTTCAGTAATACTCAGTGTGCAGCAGCTACAGTTATAGAGGAAGAAATCCGCTGGATGCTGACAACTAATGAGGAGGGGGCAAGGGGAGGGAAAGTCCCAAATATTGATTCTGAGACTCATCTTGTGGTGGGTAGGAAGGTATGCTTTCTTATGAAGTAGGTTTGCATGCTAAACTAAAAGCATTGACCATGTTCTGTTTTGATTCCATTAATAAAAATGACAGTGCTTTTAAATTTTTTAGCTGAACTTTACTCTTATACAGTTTCTTTTCTAAGCTATTTAAAAAAAAAATAAAAAAAAGAAGAAATGAAAAAAGGCCTGTCTAGGAGTATGTATCACACATTGCTGAAATTGCTTCAGCAACCAGAAGATAATGTCTGGAAATGCCATAAGTAACTTTTTTGGCTATTTATCTGTCATGGTCATAATAGGGACAAGAAAGGGAAGCGATGAACTAGGAAGCTCTGGTATCATCCCTTTTTCACTGAATCAGAACAGCCTGTACTGTGACTCAGAGTGTTGTGCATACACTGAGATATGGCAGTTATTATTAGAGTAGTTTGATAGGGTTGCTTCTATAGGTAGTAATAATGCTTTTATCTTAGTAATAATGTTTTTATCTTACTTCTTAAAGTAATGGCCAGAGCAAAGTCAGAATAAAGTCCCATTTGTGCTAACTACTGTGCAAATACAAAGTAGTAGCTGCTTCATTTGTCTACATTCAGAAGAGAAATGACAGAAAGGAGGAAAAAAAGTATAGCAGCTAGCAGGATGGTAATATCGTGTCATAAATCAATTCTGCTGCTTTCTTGGAAGAGGGGGGGATAATTTACTTAAGTGATACAAGAAGTCAAAGAGACAGTGTACCTCAGAAGATAAGAGAGGTAGAAATGATGTTAGAAATCTAGGGATGTTTTATCTGTGCTTCTATACAAATTATTCTGGATAACAGCAAAGGCCTCCTAGAACTATTCATGCAAAAGAAAGTTGACATAGTTCTAATGATCAGGAAGTGTTTAAGAATTCTTAATAGGTCCAGGAAAATTTATGACACTACTGTAATATCTTTCCTGTGTAAAAAAAAAATTATTCTTTTAATGGAAAAGCAATTGGAAGTCCGAACCCTGATACTTGTTTAAAAATACCAAACAAACCACAACACATAACAAAAGGCAAGAAGTGCCAAATGATAATCATCTGTTTCTCTCACTTACTTTGCTTTTCATTTTCTTCTCAGATATAAGAACAAGAAGGGAAGTGAGGACATACTCAGTTGTACAAAGCTGTATTGAGGCAGTAAGAGTATCCTGGAAAAAGTCATTTGCATGGTACTGCTTAGGTGGTGTTTAGCAAAAGTGCTGAGAGTAACACAATCTTCCTGATCATGTGTTTGTATTTACTGGGTAGGACCAAATTGCAGTTACCAGCAGTGGTCACACAGCTGAGCAAGCACTTATCAGATGGAAAGTTTTGGCTATTACTGCTGTAATTTGAAACTGTTTCAATGAGATAGAAAATAATTTTACTCTCTGGAATTGCACCCCAGTAACATCTCTACCATTCTTTTCCTCCTTTCTTAAGACTGTAGCTTTTGAGAGCTAGAATATGTCCACAAAATAAGATCTAGTGTAGGGTCAAACCAACAAACTTAGATAAGAGAACCTGAGCGAGAATTAATACACGTTTTCGCTATGTGATAAAATAGTGCTGTGATTTCTAAAGGGAATTTTGAATTTGTTTGAGGGGCAGAACTGCTGACTAGGGTGCAGTGCTTTGGAAACCACAGTCCTTATATTTGTGTCCTGTTACATGCTGTTTTATGAGGTCTGTATTCAGAGCTTATTTGGCTGTAAGGATCTAGGCAAATCTTTGGAATTCTTGTGTATTATGTGTTACTTACCTTGCTTCTGCTCTCAGGGACTAGTAGCCTTCTGTCTTTCCTGTGGAGAGCAACTGAGTTTGTGCTAGGAAATACTAGTTTTGATGGATCTCTGCCTGGGTGCCAGAATCCAATCTTCTGCCCGGGTTTTTCTAAATGCTCTTATGTGAAGATATTTGATGTTACACAAGACATTTTTATTTGGCAGAATAATACACCAGTACACAGAAATCACAATACAAATGTAAATTACACTTAAGTAGTATGTATTTGTGTTTTCTTCTGTTTGTCTGGTTTAGCTACGGTGGTTTAATGAATGCTAATAATTGAAGAAGTTGACTCCATATTTTATATGGTGTTTCTGTGGCTGTTCTCTGGCAGAAGAAGGAAATTCTGCTCTCATTTATATGGCTGGTAGTAGAGGTGAGGTTGAGCTCTGTTGGTAAAATTTGATTTGAAATTTCCCTAGACTGTAACTTCTCATTTAAATGAATAAAGTCATGAAATGCACAACCCTTTGCTCCTCTAAATTATATTAATGTAACTGAAGAAAGGCATTAATTTTCTCAAAATGTTTTAAAACCTATCTTGCTTTGTACTTTATACACTTTTAATGTATTTTAATTATTTGTTATTACTGTTTTAAATTCACTTATAATTTTCAAAATGACCTAGGTATTGTGTAATTACATTACTTCTTCCTCTGAAGAAGGTTATACTTAAATGATAATACAATTTTTTCCAGACAGTTCAGGAAAAAAAATTTCCTTAACTATTGCAATGAAATGCAGGGTAGAGTGTAAAGTTAAGTTTACAACGCTCTGACACAGCATTCATTTTTTTCCACTTGTGGTAAATGGCACTAGGAAAACATTAAAGGAGCCACCTGGAGTTGTAGATTTCATGGTGCAAAGTATTTTAGGGAGATCTTTTTGCAGAGGAAAGTAGACGTATTCCATCCAAATGGCTTCTGAAGATGAAAAGACTCTATATCTCCTGGAGTTTCATGTGTTTTGGGGGACTTTTCTAGTAGTACCTAGAGATCAACACTTCTGAGCACGTTTTCCCATTCTTATTCCTTTGTATACTACTGACTGCCCTTATATGATATCAGAATTAATCAAATTTTTATTATCTGCACTTTTACTTGAATAGCTTGGAAACATTCATGGAAATATGTCATGATGTAAAGGATAGGGTGCAAGTTACCTGTTTCCTAGGACTGAGTATTTGAGCCAGTTCTGTTTAGCTTCTTTATTGATGATCTGGACAATTGAGTGCACCCTTAGTAAGTTTGTAGATGACACCAAGTTGGGCAGGAGTGTTGATCTGCTTGAGAGTAGGAAGGCTCTACAGAGGAATTTGGTCAGGCTGAATCGATGGGCTGAGGCCAATGGTATGAGGTTCAACAAGGCCAAGTGCTGGGTCTTGCCCTTAGCACACAACAACCCCATGCAGCTACACATCAAAAAATCCATGCACAGCAGGGCAAGGGAGGTGATTCTGCCACTCTGCTCTGGTGAAGACCCTACCTGGAGTACTGCGTCCTGCTCTGGAGCCCTCAGCACAAGAAAGACGTGGACCTGTTGGAGTGGGTCCAGAGGAGGGCCACAAAAATGATGAGAGAGATGGAACACCTCTCTCATGAGGACAGGCTGAGAGAATTTGGGTTGTTCAGCCCGGAGAAGAGAAGGCTGCAGGGAGATCTCATTGCCGACTTATAGCCCTTAAAGGGGGCTTCCTTGAAGGGGGCTTACAAGAAAGATGGGGACAAACTTTTTAGCAGGGCCTATAGTGATAGGACAAGGGCTAATGACTTTAAAGTAAAAGAGGGTAGATTTAGACTAGATACAAGGAAGAAATTTTTTACGCTGAGGGTGGTGAAACATTGCCCCGGGTTGCCCAGAGAGGTGGTAGATGAGCCATCCCTGGAAACATTCAAGGTCAGGTGGGATGATGCTCTGAGCAACCTGATCTAGCTGAAAACGTCCCTGCTCATTGCAGAGGGGTTGGACTAAATGACTTTTAAAGGTCCCTTTCAACCCAAACTATTCTATGATTCTATAAAAATCTGTCATGAAATGTTGAATCAGAAATGCCAAAAATTTTACTTCAGTATTTTTGATCAACACGAAAAGCCCCATTCAGCTGAGATTAACATTTAATATATGTGGCTTCCTTGCTTTGATACCTTTGGAAATGAGGTTTTGGGTTTTTTCTTCTAAGTGTTATTATCCTGTTTAGTTCATTAGGTCCTCACCCAGAACTATTAATTCTGGGATAGTTGAGAGCACCAGAATGAATGTGATATCTCATTTTATCTGTTAATGCTGGTATTGCACTTGAGCTGTTGTTTTCTGGAGGAGACTGCACTTACTGTTTTAGTTTTAAATGAATTGGAGAAAAATGTCCATTATCTATAGTAACTTTGCTGCTGTATGTTGCTCCAGGGCCCTGCTTGAATTAATTTTATATGAAAAGGAGGAGAAAAAAAAAATAGAACAGCAAAAACTATTCCGTAGGTCATATGTAAGGTTGATTGCTCATATGTTGGAAGAAAGGCAATGCTGCTGTGCTTGGACAAACATTCTTCTTTCTGTTTCTAGTCTGAGACAAAACAGTAGTTATGAGCTCCTCAGATAAAAAATTTTAAGTTAAGATCTTATCTAGATAATAGATTATTGTAATAATCTTTGGTTTTTACCACCTTTTTTTAATGGTGGTGCATATAGGAAGGATAAAAAAAGTTCTGTAGAAAAAGAGCCAGTACTTCAGAAAAGAGTTTTTTCACTTGTACTATGCAATGAGATGAGAATACCATGGAGAAGATAACATCTATATCTTCAATTACTTCGAAAATTTGGATCTCTGATTTTATCCTGAGTGCTACTTTTTTTTTTTGATGGGGTTTATTTTCTTTGTATTTCCTTGATTAAAAAGAAGGAAGAGTTCAAGACAAAGTGAACCTGTGGAACAGGGAAAGACTTTGTTTTGTCTGTGACTAATGGGCTTTATGTATAATAATATTAGCCACAACTCTTGGGCTTTGTGTCAGCTCAAGGTAAGTGTAAACCAGGCTGATTAAAAAACATGGAAATTCTCCTTGTACAGGTGTATAACTGATTGTACAATGTAGAGAACAGTGGAGATTATCTTCCTTCTTATTTCTTTCCTAGTGATTTACTGAGACCATTTTAGTAACCTTATGGCATCCCAGTTCTGCACAAGAGGTATCTATCTACAAAAGACACGCGAGCCATTTCAGACCCATACCCAAGGAACTTTTTCTGAGTCTCTTCAGAAGATAAAATGAACCATGCTGTGCATTCCTATCCCTTAGCTTTGAAAAGCTGTTATGAGCAATTATGCCTTCTGTTAAAGTTCGCATTAGGCTATATACATTGAGTGGGAGAAAATGATTATAAACTGAAAAACCTTTCATGAAGCATTTAAGCATGCTTAAAATGTCTACCAAATTTCAGTGATATGTGAAAACAAATTAATTATGAGTCTGTTTACTTCCAGCATTTTGCTTTTTTCTCCTATGCTGTGGAAAAGTTTCTTGAAAGCAAACTTAGGATGTGAGTGTTCACTAAGAGTAGTAATAAAAATACATCATTGAGGAATATTTTCAAAGCTTTCCATTTTAAGGAACATTGATTTCTTGGTTTACTTTCTTATCCTAGCTTTCTGGCTTGCATATTTTCTGGAATGATTAAATATTGAAGGCGGTTATTTTTGAGATGAAATCTATTTTGTAGTCATAAAACCAACACTTTCCAAGATATCTAATGACTAAAATCTGTTAAGGGGACTTGCAATTTTTTCCACTGTAGTTGATCTGTTATTGTTTCTTATTCCTACTGCAAATTCTTGGAAATGCTAATCAACAAGACGAACAGGTTGAAATATTTGCTTCCTGAGGCATTATCTGCAAATTTATGCATCAGTGAGAGATATGTGTTTTTACTTAAGAAAATAGGTTTTAAACCCACCAAAACCACAAGATCCCCTCAAATTCATCCTCTAGAATGGAGTAAATGTCTATATTTTCTGTATTTTCACTCTCCTCCAGCGCTCTTTGGCATTGCTGTACTGCTCAATCTGTGGTACCATAACTGTATTAACTCACTCACTGTCTTTTAGAGCGGCAATCCTAACCAAAGATGGGGTTGAATTTTTGCAGCTTCTCAAAAGTAAAGATATCTGTTTTTGTGGAGATGAATTTGGAACTTATTTATGGTCACACTGTCCTTTTTAATTTACCTTTTAGTTATAGAGTGAACAAGTGCATCAGAGTATTTAACTTCTACTTATTTGTGTGCCAAATATCTGGCCCTTTATAACTCTGACCTACATTTTTATACTGGGTCATGGATTATTGCTGCAACTATGTAGCTCATGCATATGCATGATCTAAAAATAGTTGCAAGATATTGTCAATTATGTAATTTTCTTGCACTGGAAAGAATAGCATTTCCTATATATTGTTGTTGTTCATTAACTTGGGTGTAGATGATCTTTGACAGAATGTCAAAGATTGCTTCTGTTTTTCCAGGTGATAACTTGACTTTCAACAGGAATTTTATAAATATTGATATGAAGTTCTTATATTATAATCAAAATACTAAATAACCAATTAAAACCAAAGAAACCTGGGAAGCGTTTTTATTTTCTTTTTTTTTTTTTAATAATTTTTGGGCATTTTTTTTTTGGACTGCCTGAAGAGTAATGAGATTTTCAGTATGGTCCTGAAACTAAAGAAGACAGGACAACATTATGTTTCTGTTTTATTTACTTATTCAGTATAACCACAGAAATTCTTATTTTAGTTGTTTATAAAATGTACCAAAGTATTTGAATTCCATTTTCTGTTGCACATACATGGTGTTATTTTTAATTCCTTTTAAAATAATATGAAAATATGCAGCCATCATTGTTGGCTGAAGGATGTGTGTATACGTGCTTCCTCATATCACAAAAGCAATATCCAGCTTTTAATTTAAAAAGCCTTAACAAGAGCTCTACACATAGCAGGATTTTCATTATTCTATGTCTTGCATGCCATTGCTGTGCAAATAACATGCAGGCAAATTCCTCTTTCGGCCAACAGACTTGTTTTTATTAAGAGTAGCTTCCAATTTAAGTTCAGGATAGGCATGTCACTAGAAGTGAAAATAGGCTGTCTTCTGTAGGATGTTATTTTGCCCTGCTGTTATTGAAGTTCTGTCGAGACCAACATGAGAAGACTAAGATGTGTCAGAGCAATAATAGATTGTATTAGTACTTCTGAAATCATATCATGTACAACCTGACATAAATCTAACAGATGCAGAGTTAGACTTTAAGTTACAGAAATTCAGACATGTAGATACTAATCTAGATATTTTTTATGGTGTGATCACTGAGCGGTGCACTATAGGTCTTTACTGAAGTGATGAGAGTAATTCCATACAGAGATCTCTTGTGTTGGCTATCTAGAGATAGCCAACATATTCAGCTCATGAGATTTCACAGTAACCAAAGCATTGCAATTTAATGTTTGCTTTTAACTGGATGCTCTGTTTGAAAACAAAGAAAACTAAACTAAAAATGCAAGACTTGTGGTACTTAGCTGTCATGGTTTGGGTTGGGCTGGCCACTAAATCTATGACAAATGCTCTCTTTAACCTTTCTCCCTTCAGAGAAGAGAGCATCTCCCTTCAGAGGAGAGGAGAAAGAACGTCAGAGAAAGAACTTATGGGCTGATAAAGGAACTAATGAAATATTAATAATAAAAAGAAAATATAATATTAATAAGAAAATAATGAAATATATACAATGCATACAAAACAGTGCTCCCAGGATGACAATCATGTCACTGGCAGGCACTGGGAAAGTCCTAGACTGGGCTCAGCAACAGAGGAGAATTGGATTCTGGATCTGAAGTCAGGAACACATGGATTGGGATCAAGGGCAGACAAAGAGACTGAGTCTTCCTCAGATGCTGGCCATTGAGGAAAGAGACCTGACCCTTTGATCCCTCAGCCTTTACACTGAGCATGATGCAGATGGGATGGAATACCCCTGTTGGTCAGTTTGGGGTCGCCTGTCCTGTCCCTTCCTCCCCACAGGTGTGAACCCTCCATGCTTTTCCACTTCTGACTGTCCAACTGCACATAAAGTTAGCTGACCTGTTGTTATACCAATAAGTATAAGCAGGAGCCTCTCTGGATGCCATTCCTTGATATTCACTATAAACATCAGACCTTATCTGCAAGAAGTGGACACTGTCTTAAAAATATGCCATTAATTTCAGAGGGTTAGTTAGAAGAGACATAACTGAAAAGTAAAATTACTGAAAAGCAAATAGGTTCTGTTTGACCTCAAACAGAAATTAGTCATATTTTATTAAAAGCTATATCTCTGATGTAAACCTGCAGCACAATACTGTTGTGATAACATTTTCTATTTGCATGGTTAAAAGATCTACAGAAAAAAGCAATTTATTACCTCAGCTTGCCAAGTGCATTAAACTAGTAGCAGGAAAACATTTTTAATGTACTGTCATTTTAATTCATTTAAGCATTACACATAACAAATTTTTTTACAGATTTTTTTTTTGGCACCAAAATAATGTTTAAAAGCCAGACTATTTTGTCATTACTAAAGTCACAAACTTGGAAAATTTGCCTTTTCTTCTTATTGTAAATCATATTTACTACTGAAAAATTTCGTGTAACTTGATGACATATGTCTTTATATATATTTTCTTTGCTGCAGTTTGTTTTAAAAGTGTTTCCAAATATAGTCTAATGATGGTACTTCAGTAGTGCATATAGGGCAGTTCATGTACTTTTTTAATACATGCAAGTCCACAGCAATGAAATGGAGGGGTTTATGTCTTTTTCAGAATGCCATTATGAAACACAAAGATTCCATTCTATTCTTGACATTTACTTTGTGCCACTACTTCCATCTTTGTTCTACTATTGACCCATTGAACTTATTTTTATTAAAATGGGAAGAACATAATTTAAGTCTTAACATAGCCTACAGAGTCACTGTTCACTTATGCCTGTAACAGCTTTTGATGGAACCTTATTTCCTGGTGATGTTAAACGTTTTCACTACTTTTGCATTGTACAAATAATAGCTTGGTGCCTCTGTGGAAAATGGAAAGAAACCAATTTTGACCCTGTTTGTACTTATATAACGCTGCCTATGCCCCCTAATGATGTTGTGTCACTGTCACTGCTAATTGAACAGCACTAATATATGTAAAACAAGAGTTAAAACTGCTGTAACTGCTTAGAGTACTACTTTTGATATAGGAATTTGCTCTCACAAGAGTTAAAGAGTGTTTCACTGACTTTTTTTTTTTTAAATGGTAAAGTAAGTGTTAATTTTTCAAAGATTATTCATTTTTTTTAAAACTTATGGGTGAATGAAGCTAACCTAAGGGGCTAATGTCATAGATAGAAAATAATTAGCCAGATTGGTAATATAATTACTTAGATTTATAAGGAATTGGACTGTGCCATTGACTGGGCTTGTTACATAGTAATTTTATATTTTGAGAAGCAGTTTGCATGATATCCTCAAGCACTTTGACATATCTTTAACCCGAAGTGTTAAAAGCCATGTAGTACATTGTACGCACGTATTGGGGTCGTCATAAGCTTAGCAAGGATAAAGTCTGATTGAGTGCCTGCTAAAATCAAAAAAGTAACTCACTGAGCACTGAAACTGGCTAGTCTACTGTGTGACTTGATGTATCTTAATAATTAACAAAGAATAAAGCTTAAACCCTTCTTGACTGTTAATAGGAAAACTATCAAAGCATTCTTAGTTCAGGCAACTATTTTTCTGCATTTGCTTTACCCAGCATGTGTTCAAAAATGTATTGCTGATTTCAGAAAAAGCATTAAGAAATGAACAATGCCAAATAATAAATGAGGCAACTGTTTTTGTGCTGTGGCAGGTCATAGTAGAGGAGTGAAATATGAGCCCAAATGACTAACTCTCAAAGCAGATGTGGCTTTATACTGACTACATTTGTGTAATGGAAATAATGAAATGCTAGCTAATGGATGAAATAGCTGCGTTTTAGATAAAAGGTTAAATACAACAGGAAATATATCTGCTGTTGACATTCAAATTGCTGGAAGAATACGAATATGTGCCTAATACACAGTACTTGGGTTTATAATTGATGAAAGGGTGCGTGTCATGATGTCTTAGATTTGTTTATGTGGGAAAAATATAAAATACTCTATGAAAAATGGAGGAGTAGCAAGGGCTTAAGTGCATGTTAGCATTCCTTGTAAATGTGAAAACTAAAGGGACTTGAGAAGCTCTAAGTTTACAACCTTTATTAGTATTCATTGTGATGATATTTGAAAATGTTTGTTTAAAACCAAGGAAAAGCAGGAGACCGAAAAATAAAAGGAAGTTGATGAATCTTATGTATTCTTTAGAATGGCTCTGTTGCACTTCAGTATAATAATAAAATTAGTTTAACTCAGCAGAGGACTTATCAGTTAAGAAAGCAATGTCATTAAGACATTGAGAGCCACCTGCCATTCAACGAAAAATAGCAGAAACTTCTTGAGGAATCATCTGCCTCATATTTTTAGAGAGAGTCTTTTTTTCAGAGCGAGTGGGACAAGACTAGGAAACAAGAAACGAGCTTCCAGGCTGTAGGATCACATGTGATCCCACATATGTGGAAATGTGTTCATTTAGGTATATACAAACTCTAAGATAATCAGATGACTTAGGGGTGAAATTCTCAATGCACTTTGCCTTGTGGCCATTTAGATCTTTTTTTTTTTTTTAAGTAGCAAATAATGTATCCTTTCTTCATTTATAATATACTTGTAGTAGCTGTTAGTCTGAATTCATACAACTCCTTAATTTGTCAGACCGCACTAGATTTTCATTTGCTTAAAACGGATCATTGGCTTCTAGGGTGTCAGGATATTCTGGTTGACTTTGGTTGTTTCTTGGGTACGAGGCACCATCCAGCTCAAATATAACCTTGGCACAGAGCTTGAGAGTATGCTACAGCTTAGTAATGCGCTTGATGAGCGTGCTAGGAAAGGATCATGGTTTATAAATAGCTGCAGATATAATTAGCACACCTTTGCTTCCCTAAGACAAGGGAGTAGCAGCAGCGTAATGTCATTGGTTGTGTGGTGTAAGGCTTGGTCTGTTTTGTCACTGGCCAAAATGTCAAAGAAAAATTATTTGAATCAGGTAAAAATTGTCCTATATATTCCTGCCTTTTGAGACATGTGGGAAGTGTTAGATTGGATAGTTGTGCTGAAACCTGTGTAAGGATGTAGGCTACTATCTCCAGGAAAAAAATGTATTCAGATATCTATATGCACAGTTTTGCTTTTTAAAAAAAACTCAACACCATCACCTTTTTCGGGCACTTAGTTTACTTTCTGGTTTTGGTTTAGTCCATTTATTCTCTTTTCTTTCATTTCTGTATCTCTTTTGGATAAACATTTTTTAACTCAGATTTTCATGATAGAGAGATTGGCTGAACCATGTTAATGTTGTTGAAAGTAATTCATAGGCTTTTCTCTTTCACTTATCAAGTCCTTTAAAACTTGAAAAACATTAATTCCTCTTTCTGACCAAATCTGAAATGTCAAGTGCAACTTCATAAATTACATTCCTGAAAGACTGAAAAGAGAAGAGAAACTTGAAGAAATTAAAATCAGTAACTCTAGTTATGTGTATCTACAGTTTGTTTCTCCACATAACTTGTTAGAATCGTTTGAGGATTTATAAGACTATTATAAATAGATGTAAATGCTCTTTACAAGGATGTCTTTCTCCCTCATAGTCAAATTATTTTTTTTAATTGCTAATGAAGAGAATAAGGAGTAGCACGCATCTGGAGAAAGGCTGGGTCCAGCGCAAAACCTCTGATTTGGAAATAGTTATAGCTTTGTTTAGCTTGCTTGAAGGGTTTGAGGAGCGAGGATGACATTTACAATGACCAGAGTGATTTTCTTAGACCCTTTTTCAGAGGCATACTGAGCTGAAGCAGACCTCTGTCAAAGTTGCCTCAAGGTATTTGGTGGTGCTTTTATCTGGGGAGCAAGCAAAGTCAATTAAAACATACGTGAAATTTCTGACTTCTTAAAAGTCAATGATCCATTTAAATAGGTGGAAATGTACTGCACTAGGACATTTTCTCTGAAGAATTATGTAAATGCAATACTTATTGTGACTGTATCATGAGTGAAGATAAGATATTGTCATTATTGTTTGAATAATATGGAATAAATCAGTATATTGATTTAAAACACAGTGTGTGTATTATAGGTGATAACTGCAAGCAATTATGTGAACATGGCTGGCTTATATTTGCAGTAAAGTCAGTCACTGATGGAAAATCACTTTTAAATGACCAGACACTTCTGTATATTTTTACTTTTGCCAAGTGTTTCAGGGAGATTAATGTATCCTTTACTAACTAAATTGTCATATTCAAGAAAGTGCTGGTTTTTGTTGTTTGTTTGTTTGTTTGTTTTTCTCTCCAAATCAGGAAAACTGCCAAGGATTTTTTCAACTTTATCTGCATAATTACTTTTCTTTTTTCTTTAGGTCAGGAAAGTGTCTGTTTCTGTACAGATTAAAAAATAAATAAAAAATTATCAAGCAAAGACTTTACTCCCTCCCCCCCCCCCTTGCATTACATGAATAGTTTGAAAACATTTTAAATGTTTTCCAAACTCTTTCTTCAAAATGGTTAATTTTTATGCATTTTCTTGTTGTAATTGCCATATAGTTGCTAGTGAGTGAAAAACAATTCCTGCAAAAAGGCTTAAATAATATTGCATCTCATTTTAGTCAACATTAATAAACATGGGTTGTATGCTGCCCATGTCGGAGGTGTACCTTTTAATCCAGCATCTGATGACTGTTATCAATTATGATTGTCACCTCAAGAGGGTCCTGTAAGGCTCCTAGCTGGTAGCTCTGAAACCTGAAGTAGTTGCTGTCATGCTTTTAGGCCTGGCCTAGGATGTGTGCTCCGCTAGGTCTGAGGAGAGTGTTTCCTATTTTCAACTCATTTTGTAGAAAATCAAAAAAGTTCCCAGCCAAAGTTTATTATGGCATTTCTAACCACCTCTTTTTCTGAATGTCATCAGTATATTACTATGCATCATTGAACTTAAGATTATATATTTTTAAAAATCTATTATGATTATTATCCAATATCTCAAGTACATTTGCATACTTAGTTGATAATTTATTGTGCTTTCTTTAGCCAATGTGAATATTAAGAAGTGCATTTTAATTCTTAATATAAGCAAGAAACTAAATCAGATGTCAGTAAATCTGTTGTTCTTTGAAAACATATCTAAGCATGGTTTATAAGTTCTTGACCTCTTCTGCACTTCTGGTAGGTTATGACTGCAGTGACACTAGTAACATGTCCTATATATTGACATATTAGGAAATGTTAATTGCTAATTCTTAATTGTTTTAATTTTTAATCAGTGGGATAATTATACCCTCAATCTAGTACTGATCATCATTAAGTGAATATACATATAGGAAATGCAAAGCAATTATGGATCTGAGCATCTGCTCAAGTGTCACCTTGCAGTCTCTTCTAAAATTCTGGCCAGAAGTCCCAAATGCTTCTGAACTCTTATTAACATGAGAAAGTAGAAGTTGCCATCCCGTAATGATGCAGAGATGCATCTAGTGCTATTTTCTTAGTGGTGGCTATTTCAAAGGAGTATCTGTACAGTATCTGTACAGATATGTAGAATAAAATAATTGTAATCATCACTATTAGTTTGAAGTCAGATGTTCTAATCCATTTACGTATTTTTTCCATTCACTGAACTTTTAGGAACATTGTAAAATGTGACAGAAAATGTTGAAAATAGAGGCTTGCAAAGTTCTGAGTAAAGATCACTTTTTCACTCTGTAAAACATTACACACTTTCTTAAAAGAAAGCTTGCTGACCCAGTCTAAAATGATGCTTCCTCTAGCTTTCATTTTGAAGGCAAGTGAAATATCTAGAATAAGCAGTCATTTACGTATTGTAACTATTGTAAATGAGTGAGTCAAAGGTATCTTGTGACTCTCAGCCTGGACTCGTAGGAGAGGTGCTCCAGCCCTCTGATCATCTTTGTGGCCCTTCTCTGGGCCTGCTCCAACAGGTCCATGTCCTTCTTATGTTGGGGACTCCAAGAGGAAAGAGATAAGGGATATTAAAGTTCAAAAGAATATATTCTAGCCTTGACTGTTACTTGCTTAATTGAAGCTGGCATGTTGCCTTGCGTACTGGGCAATGTGAAGGACTTCAGCAAGCTCTGCTCAGTTCCTCTTATTGCTTTAACTGGTTGTGAGTGACATAGCTTCAGATTGCAGCCACTCTCTGTAACTTCTATTGAATGTCCATAAACCACACTAGTGAAGGGCATATTATCTATTGTGTTGTATTTAGCCTGCTTCAGAGAGACCTTATGTGTGCATATGTTTAAACAAAAAGCAGTTCTTTGTGTATATTTATTAAACTCTTCCCAGCTTCTCTGGGTGTATTCAGTAGGGTTTTGGTAGAAGGGCTCTGCACAAGTCCCCTGCACGGCAGGAGGCCACAAACTTTTGGCTGGTTTTGTCGGTTCCGTATACCTCCAAGACTGATTTAAACACCCCATGATCTGCCAACACTGCAGCTTATTAGGGGAGTGTCCCTGCTCAGGTATATTTAAGGAGGGGCAGGAATATGCTGTTCAAGATGTAGAGGAGATAGTCTTGGAAGTTCACCGTTGAAGATGCACTGTTGTAAAGAAGGCTGTAAATGTGCTCTTGGAAAGAGGTGTTCAGTGCCAAAGTGGGGCACTTCTGAAGGGACTATAGCTGTGGGCCATCCACACTGGGGTAGGGACAACCCTGACTGTCTGCAGCCCATGGAGGACTAATGCTGGAGCTGAGAAAAAGCACCAAGAAACAAAAAGCAGCAGAGGAAAACTGCTATGTGCTGCCCCCAGTTTCCTGTGATGGCTGAAGAATAACTTGTCATGCGCATAAAGAAAGTTGAGATGAGGGGTGGGGGAAAGGAAGGTGTTTGGTGTAGGATGTGTGTGGGGAAAAAGGAAATAAGAGTATTTACTGAAGTTTGGTTTTGTTTCATGCTCCCTTGTTTTCCTAGTACCCAGTCAGTGATCAAAACTTGGTGTTGATTAACAGTAAATTAAGTAAAAATTTCCCAAGTTGAGACAGTTTTGTCCATGACAGCCCCTAGGAAAACAAACAGCAACTCTTTGATTCAGGTACTTCGGAAATGGAGTTTCCAGATTCTCTGCTGAACATGCAGATATTCCTGACTTAAACTTATATATAAGCAAGAAAATTATTGATTCTATGGAACCTTTGAGAGCTGTAGAAATGTAAAGTCAACTTCAAAGTCAAGCTTTCGGTTCAATTTCTGATTCAATTTATTTATTTAACCTGAAGAAAATTCAAGTGATGTAAAACGTTTGACTTTTAATGTGATTCTTGAAAGAGGTTAGACATTTATACTTGTACGAAAACATTCAATATACAAAGAGATGTCAAAAAGCTATTATATAATGAAACCAGATTTAAAAGGAAATTTCTGAGTTCAAATTCAGTTAAATGATAAATGACAAATGCCTTTGAAATCAATGTTATTTTCAGTCAAGTCACCTTTCTGGAAGTTCTTAATTTCCATGATGAAACACAAACGTGTGTCATGATGCTCAAAACTACAAATAAAAGTATGTAATTAATTTTTTTTCCATCCAATATATGTAATATTTTAACATTGTGTATGCATTTTCATTCTTGCATTATGATAAGTGTCCTTTCAATAATAGTGGATCAATTAAAAAATTGGATTATTTTCCAAATTTTTTTTGTTGAATGGGGGGCTGTTTGCAGGAATTTGTCTTTCAGAATTGCAGACAGAACAGCTGGAAGATGTATTTGTAGCTAATAGGAAAGTCAGTCAGATTCAGGTCTATAGAAATACTGATTTCTCCAAGTAAAATTGCATTGGCTGTTTTCAGTCTAGATGCTTGTTTGGTGTTTACCACATCTTTTAAGGCAAATGTTCACAAGCAGATTTCACTGAAAGAGGTAACGTCAGCTAAAAATCTGGTCCATTGCTTGTTTCCACTCTTCCTAGAAATTTCATAAACAAGGCAGTATTTTACAGGTTCTGTTTTCAAGGAAGGGGGGTGATCATCAGGGCTTGTGAGGTCATTTTCTTGTGCATGAGGAAGCTCATATATGTCTGAAAAGATAAACAGGCGTATAGAAATGACTGTTTAACATAAGCAAATGCTGAATGGTTGCTTGCCTGAAGCTGCCAATATGGTAGTTTCTTTCCATATTTTTTTAAACTGCAAATGGACATACAGGAGTAATAGGCTTATAGAAGAACCGTTAGCAGTGCCTGATCTTCTCTGGCTGAAGACTTTTCTGGTATCTGAAGGCACACAGCTAAAAGGTTTCTACTTTCGACTTGGTTCTAGTTTAAAGACCATGAAATGCTTCCTCAAATTTCGCAGTGTTTTTTCTGCTTTTCTAAATGAAAATGAATGTTTAACAGCCAGGTCTTGTATTCTCATCAGCAAAATATGAACTGAGAGTACTCGTGAGGTGAATAGCAGGGTAGTAACTGAAGCTATCACAACTTTATTAAAAATAATTAAGTAAAAAAGCAAAAAGCTGTGAGAGAGTCTGTGATGGTACCTAAAAATCAATGCAGAAACAAGAAAAATATTTAAGTTGGTTGGATGGGAAGTATGTGAGGGTAATGATGACACTTCAAAAATACTTTAAAATCCCTTGACATAAATGCACATGTGCATGCAATTATTTGTGTGATTGTATCTGTGTGCATAGGGGTATGTATACACGTATATTATATGTGTTCCCTGGTAGGGAAAATATTAGGAATTATTGGAAATACCAATGCTTTTAATAAGGCAATATGAAACATTGTGTATTAAATGTTCAACAAATTTTCTAGCTGGTGAATGGGTGAGCCAGTTCAGAATAAAAATAAGAAAATTTACATTTTCCTTATATATACCTTTCTAAGGAAAACCCAGTCATTCACTGTTTTAGGAGTTTTGGAAACACTTTTTGTGTTTACTTGCAGATATTGTTTGAGGACATTTCTTTGGCATGTGAAGATGACTATCTTCTTTCTTTTTTTTAGTGCCGTGTTGAAGTTTAGCCTATTGAAACTCTTATTTCAGGTTGTGAGTGATTACTCAATTACACAGAGTTTGATCTCTAAACCTTTCAAAAGTTTGCCCAATATAGCTTTTTGTTACTGAATTTCAAAGAGGGCTTAAACGAGGGATTGCAGCACTTGAAAGGAACACTGGTGTGACTGTTGGGTCACACTGGGGCTTAAAAGCTGGAGACAGGTCTACTTTAGTAACTCCAGGGGGGTCACAGGTTTTTATGGCATACAGCAATTTTATGAGGTTTTATGGCAGTAAAAAAAGCTTATTATTTTTTTTTATTACATACTTGATAATAAATTTGAGTGTTGTCATTTTATATTTTTGGTATTTTATAAGGAAAACATTTCCTAGTTTCCAAAAATATGTATCACTTTTACATTTTATAAGAAATAAAGTGTGTCCTAGCAAAAATATAACTGTCATAAATACATACCAGTGCCTGAATGTTTATCAGTCTTAGTAGCCATATGAAGTTCAGTAAAGGTAAGTCACAAGTATATATATTAGGTGAAGTTTTGGTGGTGGCGAACTTAGTCATCGCTTGATGTCAGCAAGCTTTAGCATCCAACATGTGAAAGAAAAGTGATTCCTATCAGGATTACACTCTCTATATAATACTATATCTAACGTTTATGTAACGCTGACCGCTGTTAACAGCAGTAACGTGGTTTCAGGTGTTTTAGAAACATAAATGAGAGTCTCTGTTGTAAAGTGTTTGCCTCTTATGCAACCCTATCAGGTAATGCAGAGAGTAAGGAAAAAAGAAAAATGAATGTTTTGTTGTTGTTGTTGTTAGTATCTGTCCTGGTGCTTTCTGACTGATTTTATCTTGTTTTGTTTCTGTGCTGAATTGTGTAAATGCTATTAAGTAGCAGTGAAAGATGCTATTCCTCTATGTGGCAGTGATAAGAACAGAAATCCACAAGACAAATGGAACTCT
>JAOXJM010000041.1:62122576-62136539 GCA_026413425.1 Tringa solitaria | reverse complement strand
GTACAGGGGGATGATCACCTCCCGGGTCCTACTCACCACACTGTTCTTGATACAGTTATCAGGTTATTTTGATTACAGTTATCAGGGAGAGTTTCAGTTACCTAGACTATTAGATTGCTTTCTGCTAGAAACAATTTAAAACATAGCTCCCTGAGCTTTAGTTTCACAGGTTATTTCAGACTATACAATGGAAAATGAACCATGAACAATGAATTAGACATCAGTTTTTAAACGTGCAGGGTCCAGTGATCGTGATTTCTTTGGTTTGGCTACATTAAAAATAGTAGCATAAAAACACTTAACCTTGGCTATATGAACTTAATGCCGGGCTTTAAAAACTCAGTCTAATGTGAATGATAATGGATGAGAATTTAATTTTTCCTTGGAAACTGGCAGCAGGAAACTATTCAAAGATCTCAGGGAAGTATATAAGCGTTCTGAATACAGCAGTAAAGATTATAAGACTTGGTAAAAAATATACATGAAGTTAAAAAAGAAATTAACCCCTTACAGCTGTCCTTCTCTTAAAACCAAGACACTCTCCTACCCCCTTTCTCTATTTCTTGGGTATTTGATACTAGTCAAAACACTTGAAATTGTTAAGCTGTGAAAATTTAATAATACCAAATCCCTTTTGTAGTCCGTATTTAAAAATGCTAGTATATTGCTGGGAGCAGTGTGCTTATGACAATCAGTGTCAGCCCTTCCTTCCCAAAGAAACCTATATGCTGTATAAATTATGTTGGAGAAGCTATCTAAGAAAACACATGTGAGGGACTCATTCAGAATCTTTTGAAGAAGGTGAAGGTTACTATTTTATGGCCAATTCTGAACTATACCAAAATCCAGATTGCAGATTTTATGACAGACATCAGCTTCAAATATTGCTCACCTGGACCTGTTAACTAATGAAACAGCAATTTCCTTTCCAACTTGTAGATTGGAGTATAGAATAGTGCCTTTTGAGCCTAACCACTATTTCCTGATGTAGAAGAGAACTGTATTTCACTGGAAAGCTTAGAAGAAGCTGGAGGTGTCCCACAATTGAAATTCGGACTTAAAGAATACTGTTTTGCATTTGGTTCGTTCTCAGAATCCCCTTGCCTGTAAGGGGAAAATACATGCCTGGAACATCTTCTGTATGGAGCTCTTCAGTGCCTCCTAAAGTTGGCAATAAAAGAATAGTTTTTAAAAAAAAGTTGAAGAGAAGATAGACAGAAAATTAATTTTTATCAAATTAAATTTTCTTTTAAATTTATTATCAATAGTTGGTGTTTTGCAAAGGTTATCATATTAATGATGGGTACTAAGAAATCTTTGCAAGTGACCCCATAAAAGCAGTGTGTACCAGGAAATCAGCTGCAATTAAGAAAGAATACTTGCTTCAGGCTCACAGATGATTGACTGCTCCCAGTCCACCTCTCCTTTCTCCTGCTTAGTCTTCTGTAGCTAAGCAGCAAAGGTGAGCTCATTTGGAAAGAACCTGAAAAATGACTTATCTTTAACAAAGAGCTTTTTGTAAAATTAAGTATGTGGCTGCGGATGAGCAGATGTGCTGAATGTGTTGCCTTCAACAGAACTATGTTGTCTCATGCTGGTGGGTAGCCTAGCCTTAGGGTTGATGTAAAACACCAGCACAAAACGCCACAACTCTCCTAGCAGTATGCCTAGTGAGGTCCTGAAGAGGAGTTAGTATTACTACTATACTTGTTTCTCAAAGCGATGTGTTTTTAAGTAGCTAAGGCTTCTTTCTCCTTTCCTCTGAAGTATTGTGCAGGATCATTGTGACTTGGCTGTTGATTTCATAAAGATTTTTTCCCAGTCTTACTTGCCTGAAGAGGGAAAGGTAATTGAGCCCAACTATTTATCAACCAAAAAGTGACATTTTTCTTACCCTAAAGATACGTGGGACCCTTTGCGTTACCACATGCAATGAAATGAATGTGTCAAAACAAAGCAAACAATCTCAAAAGCCAGAAAGAAAACTGACTCCTTTCTAGGGTTAGGGTTTTTTTACAACTAATAAGCTGCATTAAACATCAAATGTTTTTAAACATAAGCTTTTGATTATGGGTTAAAAGTGGTGAGGTAGAATGAATAATTATTTTTGATTCAGTTGCCAAAAAACCCCAACAAATTCAAATAAATTGTATTTCTTTCTTCCTAACCTTCTCCTCTCCAATGTTATAAAATCCTTGGAGAGTTCTCTGTGTTACACAGGCTGTGGTTTTGTACTACCTTTGAAGTTTAATATATAAAATAGGAACCTAATTAGTTACTCCAAAAGGTGAGAAGATGAAGTACCCATCAATCCCATTTCTTTACAGCTGGCTTACTTTCTATAAAATAGGCTCATCCATTGAGAATGGTTTTCTTTTTTTCTTTTTGAAAGGCTCACTCACATGAGGGATGGGATTGTTGTACTCCTCCCATGGCGAGTATGTAATTCTTTATAAAGCGTGAACAACATCAGCAAGTACTGCTGTGTCTCCTATAAGTGCTTTAAAACCTGGTTGCTTTACATTATTGTCAGAGATAAAAGGTAAAGTAGTTGAAAATATGAACGAAAGTATCCTACCTACTAATAGCTGGGCTGTTGAATATGGGGGATGTGTCTCTTCCTTCTTTGCTTCTGTAGATTTATAATTATTTTTTCCTTCCAGAAAGAGCCTGATTTACCACTTGATAAATCAGCTCAAAGTAAAATACTTTTGAAATTATTAAATCTGTAACATTCAGCATTGTGCTCTTGCTCCTCTCATATTTTTCCATCTTGAAGTAAAAATCTAGGTACCTTCAGGAGATGATCTATTGAGTGCAGTAGGTAGTTCCCTTTGGAAAATTTCTAGTGATCCAAAACAACAGAATGTTGCATAAGTCCCTGCTTTACCTATGCACACGCAACTCTAATAATAATTAGAATGGTTTTAGCTACAGTAAGACTACTTCGGATATAAACAGATGGAAATTAGTAGTTGTACCTGTAAGAAAGGACGCTGTGATTTAGGCTAATGTGCATTAGTTTAATAGGCTATGTAAGGAAAGCAAATAAATTGCCATCTTATTTTGGGTTCATAAAGTCAAATCTGTGTAGCTGATACAGGAAGGCACGCTTCAATGACTTTTTTATGTCATGAAGTGCAGTGAGGAAAAAAGTGAATGAATATTAAAATCGTTACTGTTTTCACTCCTTCCCTTTATAAAATTCATCACAAAAGAAGTGTAAACATAATAATTCCAAAGTTTTATTTAGAATATAAACAAAAGCTAGTAATGTAAACAGAAATCACAGAGTTGTGTCATGCCTATGTAATTCTTGGTGAGTTTGCTCCTAGGTTTATACAGTAAAAGCTAAATGGTATGCTGCCAAACATTTGGATCTGTTTCCCTGAGGTAGGTTTCAAAAGTTACTGTCCTTTCAAGTCTATAGGATGTGTATACAAGTTTCAATTTGTCTAGTTTTCTTACTGGAGAGTTTGCTACTGGAAAAATACAGGGTTTCATACACAGCATAATTTCTGTAGAACTACATTAAATATCTAGAATCCTACTGCTCTTAATGGTTGAATTATCTGGGATTTTTCTTATGAGAATGGAAGCTCTTGAATCATATTAAAGAGTTTCTAGTACAATAATTGCCATAAAATATTTATTATGAGGCTGTGGTGCCCAACCAACTTTGACTTTAAAGCCCGACTTTCAGTATTAATTAATAACTACTTTTAATATTAATTGAACACAAATTACTGACACGTAAGTATTCAGCCAAAAGGAAAGACATGAATCATTGTATAGCTCCTAATGCAGGTGCTGCTAAGGTCAATGTCAACCACTCTGTTGATGTAATAGTTAAGTTGGCCTCTGCTGTAATTAATGTGCTGCAACTCTCTTTCCTGTTTTCATGTTTGCATAGTCTTTGAAAACCTGACATATGAATAAGGCTGTACTGTATGCAAATAAAAATAATGTCTGTTTGTCTAGAGAATAATCCTGTTGGTCTGAGATGGTCAGCCACCTCTTTTTGCTACTGTTGTGCTTCAGTTATTTGTTCTTAATAATGGTCTCAGTAATTGAACAGCATGCCATAAATAAGCTCTTACAGACAAGTGCGATGATTACTTCCTGAAAAATGTGGATATCAGCCAAGATTTGCAACAAGAAGAGGGAACAGGAAGTACAGGTGAAAGATGTGCTGGGCTTTGAGCAAGCCTATAGGAATTGGATTCTTCAAGATTTGGTCTTAATAATGCTTTAGAGTTCACGCCTACTAACTCTGGATTTATGCAAATATATGAGGGCACAAATGTGCTGAGTATTGCTTGTGTGAAGCTTGGGAATTTGAAGTATGATTATACAAAGTCTTTTATCACAAATATAACTTTTGACTTCTGAGCTTCATAAGAATGTATAATTTTGTATGCGCAGGCATTTTTTAAAACTTTTCCTAACTGGGAGTGTGTAAATGTATCGAGACCTACATCATCTCTGCTTCCTGCAGTTACCGAAATAAACATAAGATTTTTCCCATGATAATGAATGGCACATATAACTAGAAAAGCATATATTTGTAAGATTTGAAGTGTTCAATTTGGTTTCCAAGAAAAAGAAATACAGAGGAAAATACCTTGTATTTTGGCTTGGTGCATTTTTAGATATAAGTATATACGTTTGTACATACAAAGGCTTTTTTTCCCCTGTGTACAATTGCTTTCTTGGTTTCATATAAGAAAGTGCACCAGGTGGAAGGAGGAATTGGTCTGAAAATGTAGCTGTTACTTTTTGATTTTTTGAGTTTTTTTCAGAATAGTGAACCATTCACTGGGGGAGGGATCAAATGATGATAGAATTATCAGAAAGTCAATACCCCAGATTTTATAGACAGCACAAATCATAAAATGAGTATGTTAAATAAAACTCTCACCCTGTAAGCAACTAATCCTTTCTCATATCTAATATTACCGTAATTCAGTATAATTATAATCCTTCACGCATATTTGTTTTAGTTAGACATTTGGGTATAAAAACCACAAGGCAAAATACATCACTCTGAAAAAGAGTGGACTTGTCCTTGATAAGTGATCTTGTGTTGTAATTCCCCTTGAGAAAACCATTCTATAGTTCAGGTACAATAAAGCCGCAGATCAATAAACCCTTTAAATTGCTGTGGGGTTATATACGTTATACTCATTTTCTAACCTTCTTGGAATGTGTAGTGGTAAATAGAAGTGTCTCCTTTACAGCCCCCTGAAAGACTGACTACTGTTCACTTTGATTGTGGGAATTTGTAACTAATCTCTGCTAAAGCTAGTATTGTTTCTAACAGTCAGACTGCTCTTCAGCAGTACTTCCAAGAGCAGTAGGAATGGTTTTTCAAACCAAGTACTTATACTAGGGGATAGGATCTTCCCCAAGACTCTGCATTATCTGAGGTCCAGCAGCAGCAAAAAATCTCAGTTGTTTTAAGTTATCAGTGTTTCCAGAAAAGTGATTAACATTTTTATCTCCCTCAAGACCAAGCCGTTATCAGAGAGAAGTTGGGTATAGGTTCAAACTATGCAATGTAAGTTATTTAAGTTACTTAACTGACAAGAGATATCTAAGTGAAATTTGTCGTTCACCTTTTTTCATAACATTGGTAAATCCTAGCACAGCTACTGCACAGGAGTACAGTTTTCAGAGAGATGAGAATATGTACAGACTAGCTTTCTTAGATATTTTCATTATCTTTATTTTTTTGTTGGGGAAGGAATTAGAATTATTTTTAAATTGTGCCTAGAGTTGTTCAAATTTTAATTTAATTCCTGAACAGTTTCAAATGGAACTCTGTAATTATTATATTAATTTTATGTGCGAAAGCAAATTATCATCTGAATGAAATGGTGAAATCTGATATTTGGACATTTAGGAAATTTAAATTTTGCAGTAATATTTGTAGACTTGAAGTTGGACAGCATACATGTATTAGTATGCTGATAACCTGGGAGATCTTTCCAGGAAGAGTCGTATAAATTTACATGCTCACACCATTGCTATAGTAGTGTTACAGCCCGTTCTCTTCCATTTTGATATAGTTATTTTGGAGATCATTTGAGTGAGGATCACAAAAGACAATGCAAAACTTAGAATAGTGTGTGACAGTCATGCTAACAAAAACTGCAACTACAGACAACTTCACGAAGTTATGTCTGGCTCAATTCTGATTGAGTAAACATGGGCTGGATACAGTTTGAAGGAAGTGTTTTTTTTCTTTAAGGAGTGAAATGGTACCCATTATATTGAACTATCCTCCATAGTTTGTATATATGGCAAATTTCAGGCATGTTCACGTATGATTCTTGGAAAAAAAGAACTTTTAATCCCACAAAGTGTATTGAAGAACTAGTTATGTATGTAGCATTTTCTTCCATTGAATCTGCAATGGGGATGTCAGTCAAAGCAGATATGGAAAAAGAGGAAAATATAAATGTGTGATCACAGCTGTTCTATGTCAATTAGATATTCTTTGAGCAGGTTTAGTTCACATAGTTCTTGATGCAGCTGAAGAAGTGCTTATGCGACTGGGAACCTGATAAAAATAAAAACTTTGGAGCGAAGTTAAGAGGTACATTTTCTTCCATCCACAAGATATACCAGGTGCTGGCTGCTGATTGAGGCATATGCTGTGGGAAGAGTTAGTGTCTGAGAAAAGAAAGTCTGTAGGAAGTGAGATGGGCATTTGTGTTCAGCATTTGCTTTTTATATCTGCTTATTAACATAGCTGCATTTCAGCAAGCCAGAAGGATTTTCTCAACAGCAAACACAAATTTGAATGAAACTTGATAAGAATATTGTTCTTAACCACTTGATTTGCATCCTGTATGTGGTAAATTTAGCTGTTTCTTCCCTCCCCATGTAATTGTCATTATGATGTATTCAGAAAATAAGTATTTTCAATGAATTAAAAAGATTATAGTGGAAAGAGATAGAAACGTGTATATTTGCACTTGATAATGCTTTCTGTCATAAACTATGCTGTGACCTTTGAAAAACCTCTCAAGTGTCTGTAGTTCCCACAGAGTCTCTGAAAAGGAAAGGGAAAATTTGTAGTTATATTTTTTCACTGTTCCGAGTCACTTGAAGCTGCTATGGAATCAGTGTCCAATTGACATTGGCATTCCCCTGTATTTTGTCTTCAGTTTTTCCTTTCTCCTTGTCACAGGAGCAGCATGACCTTGTCTCGATCAAGAGTTGAGTGACTGAGTATAGTTAGCCCTGGCATGGTGCAAACAGGACCTGAACATGATGAGCCTCGGCATGGTCTGTGCATCACCCAGTGCGCGTCACTTGGCATGGTCTGGGTACCAACAGCAGAGTAATACCCGAAACTGCCGGAAGGTATACCCAACAGTATCACTGAGGGATGCTTTGCTTGTAGGCTTGTGCTGACACCTGATCATAAAACCACCCAGTAGCAGAGACCGGGGAGGAGGCAATGTAAAAAGGAGGGGAAGAACCATCACATGTTGATGCCCGTCTGCCACCCAGTGCACAACATTGAGGCACTTTCTCCAAAGTGCTGTGTTTCCCCCAGGCATGACACTGCCAGCTCATCGGAGTAGAAATTGGGGTGTAGGTGTGGCTGTGAGTGTGGAGCTTGTCAGTCCCTTGCTTAGTCCAGTTAATAAATTGAGGTTAGCAGTGTCTCATTACCTGGTGTTCCTTTTTCTCTTCTGGTATTCTCGGCTGTTCACTAAGGATGTTTATTCCAATGAAGGAAATGAACCAGTTGTGTTGTGGATCGTTCAGATACTAAAATGATAGATGAAAATCCAACAAAAATGATTTGTGGTTATAAAGTGTTTTAGGCGCTGGGCAAGTAAACACAGTGGGAACACTGATGGAGAGAAGGGAGTAAATTGCTCGAGTGTTTTGTCATAGACCTTAAATTGTTTTCTGAAATAAAAATATTAAGTGAAAATGACCAAATATTTCATTAAGAATTGATCCAAATCTCGCCAAGGTTCTACACGCTAGTAAGATAAGTTTCAGAATGGATAGATGACATGGTGGTTAGTAAGTGTAATTCCTACTAAGCTAAAATTTCTATTATAAACATAAAATTGTATATCCAAGTCTTTGGAAATACAAAATCGTCTTAAAAGAAAAAATATAAATAAACCTAATGTAAAAAAGTAAAGCATGCCTGTTTTGCTGATCTCTTCTATGGTGTCATCTATTGGAGTCTATCTGTTCACATGTTATTCTGGTTTTTTAGATATAGTACTGATGAATTGTCAAGCTATAAATATCACAGGCAGTTTTTATTAGAAAATTACATTTTATTAAGCTTAATTGTGTGAAGACTATCTTCATACAGACTTCATAAAGAGAAAAATCAATATGGTTTTAGGTATTCGTCCAATGAGAATAGCAGCTGTTACTTAAATTACTATATATCACGTCTTTTTCCCTTTTTTTTAAAACTTGAGTTTTTGAGGGAGAAGAAAACTATTTCATAAGATAAAGAAGTGTTGAAATAATATATATATCTCTGTATATCATCTCTTGAAAGGAGAGGCACAGAGTAGATAGATACTGTGATACATTGCAGTGTTTTCTGCATACAGCTATTTCTGGATAACTTCCTGTGGTTCAGTTTGAGAGGACTATATCTCTTTTCTATAAATTAGCAATATTTTGGCAAGTGTTAGAGAAATAATTTTGCTTTTATGTCCATTTCATTTATTTTGCATTTCTTGATTTTTAAGATGTACCTAATATTTTTTTTTGTTTTCAGCATTTCTCTTTAATGTTTCTGAAGTTAACATCTTTTTGAAATTGCCAGTTCCCTTGTTTCCCAGGTACTTGTCTCTTCTTGATAACTTCTATTCACTAGTTGTTTTACATTTTATTGCTCCAAGTTTCCCTGGTGTAAACTATGCTGAAGGCAGTATTTTGTTGTTAAGGAGTCAGAGGCACACAGCAGTGGACCTCAGGTTCTTTATTTACCCTTCTTCACTGCTTACCCAGGACTTGCCAGTTCTTTTGAGCTCTTCAGATATTTCTGGCTGTCATTTAGATTTCAGTTTACTCTTCAGAGCTTCATATTTATTTTCTGCTGCTTCTGTATCTTTTTTTCCACTCGATGATCTTGTCCTGTTTCTGTCTTTCTACAATCCACATTCACTCCTATGGGACCATACCTTGATCCTTAGCAGATATAGCTGTACTTTTTTCTTTTTTTTTTATAGCTTGCCTGACTTTTCTCTTTACTTTCTTTTTTATCTGATGATCATATCACATTGAAATGAAGTGACGTTATAGGTCAAGTCAAGATAACAGTTTTGGTTGGTTGGCCAATATATGACTCTAACAAATAATACATTTGGGGGCTACTGTTTAATTATATTTAAAATAGAAATTCAGTACATCTGTACAATTCAATAAAAATGCCTAATATATAGCAACAAGAAAATAAAATTCAATTGTTCTCAATAGACTAGGGCTGTTACACTGTCGGGCTAAGTATAGTGTATAAGAACATGGATTTTTACCCTGAACAGAACTTATCTGTAATTAGGCTTTATGAGTATTTTAAGCAAGTGTTTGAAGTTTAGTGAGGACAGAGTTCAAGATGTGGAGAATAGTTATTATAAGTTATATAATGAGAATTGAAAAAGGCATCTCATTTGTGTCAGTGGAACAGTACCGTCATTGTGCCAATACAAGCAAAAAAAGTAACAAAGAGTTATTTCCATTATTTTTTAATATATTAAAGATTCTAAAGAAATTAGTAGTAGCACATGTGGTCCTATATTTGGTACAAGCATATATTTGGTACACTCCACACTCTGTGGAGTGAACAAAGTTAAAGGTGTTTTGATACCATAAGGGAAAATTTAATGGTAAATTGTTCAAAGTTGTCCTTTCTGGCAGAAAATGAACTATACAATTGTTTCTGTCTATTCTGCTTATTGTTCTAATGTCACTATAAAGGGGTGAAGAGCAGGTGCAAGGACAGACCTGCTAACACCATTGCTGAGCAGTGACTTATGCATTATAAGCAGCTTGGGTTTCACTTTCTCATTTTGTCCCAGATTGAGTAAAACAATTATGTACAAATCCTTCTACTAGGTAAGACAGAATATTCCTACTGCATTCCCTTTCAAAAGCAGTATTTTGAAGGAATTAGCGGGAGGTTTTTTTAATTTTTTTTTTTGGCATAACTATCCAGCAGATGGATTCAAAAAAGAAAAAGTGGAGGTTTGCTGCAAGGAAGATGCCCCCCAGATAGTTTTGCAAAGTTTATCAAGGATCCAAGACAGATTCTGGTGTTCCCCTGATTGAGGCTTTAATATTGTAAGACCAAGGATGCGATATGAGAGGAGTCGACTAAAACTGACATTTTCTACTGAATATACTCAGTCATTCCAGGTCAGCCAGGTTCAGTAGCAGATAGGACTCTGGTACTGGTGGTATTCCTTAACTCAGATGTCAAAGTGCACAAACAAAAATCTAAGTATTAAACTAGCCATATGACTTGCCTATAAAACACAATAGGAAAATAAGTTGTTTACATCTGGTGTCTTTCCAACCATGAGGTTGTCCTTACTTTTTATGTGCCTAGCATATTTTAATTCATAGCGCCGTGAAGGGGAAAAAGGAGGCAGTAAAATTGAATGTGACATTTCTTAGCAAGACTTAGGAAACTTTTTTTTTTTAAATATTCTGATTTTGGTAGACTGTGGAAATGCTTCCCAAAGGTGGTGGCCAAAGTTCCAAGGCTTTGAGCCATTGTAAAACCTAAAGAGTTGAAATACTAGAAACTGTACAACAGAGAACAGCAAGGTCTCAGTGGGAGAAGATGATGGAATATTCAATAAATTTTTTCTTCTTTAATTTCTAAGTTTCTGTAAAAATGTCCAGAACAATTTTAATCAAATGGAGGCATTTTTTGTTTCTTCAGTTGAAAAACATTGGTATTTATTTTTCATAGTGATCTAGGTTGAATCCCATTAGTACCAGAGCATGTGAAAGAGAGGAAGAATTATACTGCATAGACTGTTTTCTTTACATCTGACCAGAACTAATGTAGACATTAGGATGCAACAGCAATTTTAAGTATTTGGAAATTAGAAAAATAAATAATTTAGAAAGTGGGAATATTTGGGGAAAAATTGGGAAATTTGTTGCTACAAGGCAAACCTAATATAATCGTATTTTGTAATGGTAGGATCTTAAATAGTATGGAAATTTCTTTCCTCGAAATTTTAACATATATATATGTTTGTGCAATTACCACTGTAGTGGCTGAATTCAGTTATATTCAGCAGTTTTGTTCCGTCTTCAGTCTTTCCCAGAAAATATTACCCCAATTATGCTTGTCGCTGGGTTTCCTCTGTGGTCAGCGGGAGAGACAAATCTTGCTAGAGAGTGATTTGGTCCTGAGTCACTGTGTTCCCTGTCTGAAAGGGTGGTTGTTCTCCTTCAAACATCACAGAATATAAAGGCATTAGCCCATGTCAGGCCGGAGTTAATTTTTGTGAATAAGCTGTGTAAATGGGATGCCCTCAGTGTTGAAGGAACACTGGGCTGCCTTGTTGGCAATCTTCGTAGCATTCATTTCAGTGAAGGGACTTTAGATTCCCTCAGCAGAAATCACAACTATTTTCTTATTACAGTTTACATTATCAATGCAACTTCCAGCCTCTCCCAGGTCTCCATAAGTGCAGGAGAACACTAATTTTCACACTGCTCGTTGCTTTGGCTTTTCTTCCTGCCCAGATAAAGACTCACAAGGTCAGCACTTAACTTGCATTGTCCATAAACTAGGTATATGCTTGGTCACCATACCTTGGATGCAAGTCCTCTTTGTTCCATTCTTGGTGCCTGTGATCAATTCAGCAGTGTCAGGATTTAATTTCTAGTAACACAGAAGATGCTTTAGGTGCCCATGGTGCTGGGTAGCAGCTGGTGAGGAATTCAGGACCTTGGTAGTAAATGAAGGGTTAGTCAAGAACACGAGTCCCTTAACTACCAATATCGCCTTTATCCTAACTTCTTAAGATGCTGATTATGGTTTATTGATGCAATAAATCTAACTTAGTAGTGTTAAATTTCTGGGAAGTGCCACATAGCACAAGGTGGGGAGCTTATCGTTAAGGCAAGTCACATTTGTTTTTAAAAATAGAGTAGAAGTTAATTTAGCTATCTAACCATATACCCAGTTGCTTGCCCTTCCACAGCCAGTAGAAATGTTGAGTGGGCTTGGCAAACCTAGATCGCTCTGCCAGCTGATCTCACTATGCGTGTTCTTTGCATGATTATAGGGTTCCAGCTTGAATTTAAAAAGAATCCTCCTTTGGCATATCTCTGCCTAGAAATGCATTAGCCGTAGGTTTATAAATCTCATTTGTGTGTACGTTTATATATGTATACATTGTGAGTGCGCATGGTTATGTATATAGAATCAAATGGTCTGGGACTAATTTCTCATCTTGTTGCCTCTGGGTTAATTGAAAAAAAAAAAAAAGTTTTACAAGTTTCATTTCCAAAACTTGATTATAACTGATCAGTGAACTTTACCAAACCAAGTTTTTAAACAGTGAAATAGACTTTCAAAGGCTACCCATGGACAGTTTTGTCAGGTAAAGTAGAAATATTTAAATTTTATATCGACTGAAATAACAGCTTACAGAGAGTGAAATTTCCTACAGATGTCATGATGTTGGTAGGTTCTCTTTTTATTAAGCAGCAGAATTAAATGTAAAATTCTAAAGCAACTATGAGATTAAATTATACAGCTAGCTGGGACAGAAAGGTTAATCCAACTGTAATGTAAGAGAAGCTGGAAAAAAGTATAGCTGGTTATTGGAGAAGACTAGTGTAACAGTACTGAATTTAAGGGTAATAGAATTGAGGTCATAGTCAAAAGTTTTAAATGTGCAGTAAAAAATCAGGGAGTATTATGGACATAAATGATGAAGAATATCAGAACTGAAAAGGGTAATGTTAGCTATCGGAAAAAGAATGGGCTTGATGTGAATAGATTTCCTATTAAAGACTAAATCCTGTAGAAGTGATGCGAAAAGTCAACTCTACATACAGAGGACAAGTCCACGTATATGCAGTCTATGTTTGAATAGTTCCAAAGAGTTTAATAACTTCCTTTTCTGAAGATGTCTGTTCCATATTACAGCTGTATGAATCCATGCATTGTTCTAGGCAAAGAGCCTACTGAAAAAGAAAAAAGGCTCAACACACCTATCTGTATGTTTGGGAGGAATTATTTTACTGTGGAGTCAGTCACAGAATTTTGTACAATCCTTCCTCATGATATCAACTCTCTGCTTTTATGGCCTGTGCGCTTTTCAGTGGATTAATACAAGTTGGGATTTTCTTTTGGGTGGTTGTTTTCAGTCTCACGTTGTACATTGATGATTCAACTTGCTGTTTCATTTCCCCGGGCCAGGTATCTAAGCCAGCCACAAGTCCTCAGAAATCTCCTTTGGCTCCTTTACTCATTGATGGGAACCGACAGTTGCATCTTTTCCCCAATGACGCACAGCCAAGAATCTGCCAACAAGATGCTAGGTTGTTTTGGTTTATTTATAATGAGTGCATTAAATCATAAGAGGAAATAGGTGTAAAGGGCCTGAATTTCTAGCTGCTAGCTATGTAGAAAACAAATAAAATGCATCAGCGCTCCTACCATTTTGTGGGCTAGAATAGAATAGGTTGGCCACTTAATGCTACTTAAATGGTCATAACCTGCTATAGTCATACATGTACTGACAATTTGATTTTTATTTGAACTGTTAATAAATCAAGCCTGGATTACCAGATCACACGTTATTCTCAGTAGGTAGGGATGAATCGTTCCAATCATATATACATGGACATGAAGGTCCTTGTCTTGCTCTAAGTCCCCAAATTTTCAGTTCATTTCTCTTCCTCCCTCCTCCCCTCCCCACCCCTCGCACTC
>JAOXJM010000041.1:62089803-62117277 GCA_026413425.1 Tringa solitaria | reverse complement strand
AAAACATGAAAAATCTCACAGTGTGCCATCACTCACATTAAATATATCCTTTCTGTCTCCTGTTCATCACAGACAATACACCATTAACAGTGTTTCAGTCTGATAATTTGTATAGTCAGAAGCAGCACATCCTTTTGACATATAAGACATCTATTTATCTATGTTAGGAGAAATCAAGTTATTATACAGGTGAACAGAGGGACCTTCCCACACTCCAATCAGGAATTTGTAAAGAATGTTTGAATTAGTAAAATTTGTATGAAATAAGACTGTTTTTGAATGCATTGAGGAGTGTTTTGAGAAGATCTCATGCTTTTATTTTCTTTGTTAGACAGGGCTATGAAGAATTGGAAAGACAGCTGAAAGAAGTCTTTAAGGAAAGGAGCAATATTCTTCGTCAACTGTTGAAGACTTCTAAAGAACTTGAGGGAATTAAAGTAAACCTCCAGGTTAGTTTATGTCTCGGTTTCTGTAGGATTATTTGCCTTGATTTTTTCATATTGATATGTATTTATTCCAAAAAATATGGGGTGGGCGTTTTTGGTATGTGAATAATTATTATTTTGTTGACCTTGTACTGATGTTTTTATGGAAAATGTTATCCTAATGAGTTAGGCCCTTTGACCACTTACTGGGGGAAAAAAAAAAAAAAGGAAATAGAGCCTAGTAGAATAAAAAAAGGAATGGAAGGAAATAGAATAAACTGTGTTAGTGGAGTTACCAAACATTTGTCCTGTCAGCCACTATAAAGGATTTCCTTTACTGTTGCAGGTTGCATCTTTGCTGATGAGTTACATCTACTCAGCCTAGTTTAACCGCTCACTTTAGCGGCCTGATGTGCCATGTATAAGGACTGACTGGATTTACTGCAGGGCATTACTTTACAAGTTTAGCTGACAAATTATGCTAGATGACCCTCCAGCTGGAGCTGAGACACCTCTGCATTTAACTTGGGAGGTTTTGCGTTGGCATGGATAAACTGAAAGAGCAATAGTCAGATTAACTCTGGAGTCAAATCAGCTCCTTAGAGTGAAAAATAGATTAAAAATCCTGTTCTGGATTTGAGGTCCTGAAATCACCAGATGCTCACTTCAGAGCATGCCTGTCTTTTCCAGATATAGTCTATTAGTCTGGTGAAAACATTTGGACTGATTCTCGGTTGAGATTTGTCTCTATTTCATGCCATATAAAAGGACAGTATTTTTCTGACACTACATTTTTATCTTCATGTTGATGTAAGCTAGATGGAAACAATATAAGGAGTAGGTCCGTGTATCGGTTCACAGAGGAATATTTGTACTGCGTATCAGTACTGTACTATACTATATTATTATGTTATGTTGTCTTATCTTCTAGGCTTCTCTTGTTCTAATTAACATGAACTATTGAACTATTTTTTTTATTCTTGAGTGCTTCATCGCTCTTTATTATTGTAGGGATTTCTTCATACTTTGTAGGAAAATGTGCTTCTCCTTGTAACAAAGTAATTTGAGAATGGGATTTCTTACACAGAACAGTTGAAGGTAACACTCATCAAAGTTATACTATGAGATATTTTAGACTCAACAGTGTAGAGAACCAGATATAGGAAAAGAGCTGTAGTATTATCTTCTGTATATAACCACTTATCTTTGTCATACAATCCTAATGCTTTCAGCCATTTGTTTGTTTCTAAGTCTACTTATTTTATTTGATCAGCTCTCATTTAATATTTGAAAAACAGCTGTGTACAGTTAGCTGCGCTGAGTTATGGTAAAAGAAAAGTCAGGCTGTTCCTCCATTTGTCATGAGTGGTAATATCTATTATTCACCAGGAGCATTTTGTGAAAGATGACCAAATTAATAATTTCACAGATTAATAATATTAAAGATCTCTTTGGTAATAGAGTTCTTCCTTTGTTATCAGTCTTTGAAAAATGATGAAGCATCAGCCAAAAATGATGTGCAGAAACTTCTGGAACTGGGCCAAAAACAAAGGTAAGACCCCCACCTCCTCCCTTCTCTTTCCCTTTCCTGACTGATAACTGTCAGACTAGGAAATTCTGTCTTTCCTTCTACTTTAATCTATAAACACTATATTCCAGAGTCTACTGATTATAGCAGTGAAATAAGGGCAAGGGATGCTCTTTGGGAATTTTTTGAAACAAATTATTTATTTGCTGATATTGGACATATATTAGGAAAAGATATTAAACTGCTGTAGTGAGATATCTGCTAAAGAAAGGGATTTTGAATTTTTCAAGAAAGTTTAGTCATGATATTTTCTCTTAAAAAGGATAAAATCAGAGGTTTTAGAAAATTACTAGTTGATGGTAGTGCCTAGTTAATTAAAATATTAAAGTATCTCAATCTCTGAATTAAAGATGATGATGATATGTATTTATTCAGGCCTCTTAGTTGAATATTCATGCATGTAGACACTTAAATCACTAGTCATTGTGCAAATTTAGGAATACTTGCACTGGATATCTGTGAGGAAGGCAGTTAGGAGCAGAGAGCAGTATTCACTTCAAATTATTCATTGAGCACTTAAGAAAACAATGAGTTTCCGTGGCAGGGAATGCAAGTTCCCAGCTCTATTCTTCGTCTCAAATCCCTGAGTCCTTTGCTGCAAGTAACAGTCATCATTCTACTTCTCCTAATTCTTGGAATGTAGGCCAGCAAATAACGACATCAATACAATTTTAATAACAGGAAAATGCAGTTAATATAAGGGTCACTTTCGCTGAAACAATAATACATAACGAATGCATCTATACTTTGTCTTTTTCCTTAGGAAAACATATTGAAGGACTTAATAAAGTTCATACTTCTTTCATTGTTAGAAATGCAATACTTAAATCCCACAGCCATCTTATTGCTGCTAGTGTATTTAATAGAAGTATATGAAATTACATTCCTATAGAGAAGGCCTGTGATAAAATGACCTTCACTTCTTCAATACACAACAGACAAGATTTATAATGCAATACTTCTAGAAGTTTTCATTTTTCCTTTGATAGAGAAGGATCAGTACATAAAAGTCTTTCAAGTGTTCCAGAAAAATCTATTAAATGATGAAAGTAAGACTTCAGCTTATGTCCTACTTAAACACTAAAATGTAAATAAAATATAATGTAAATAAATATGGCTTGGGTGCAAGTGAAGGTATACATCTCGGCATCACAGCTGCCGTTGTCATGGACTCCATCCCTCATTCCTTCATACAGGAATGTGTTTTTGTAGTGGTTTGATTGTTGTGCAGCTTTTATGAAGTAGAGAGATTTATTGATTAAAACTATTAATGGACCGTTTAGTAAATAGATCTAGTTGCAGATGGAAAAGTTGAATCTTCTAAGGGAAAATTTTGCTACATACTACAAGGTTGTATTAAAACTTCTAGTAACAACCACTTCTTAATCTCCTCCTTAAATCACCACTTGAAGTCTCTCAAGGTCCACCCAAAGTACATGTTGACTTCTGCTTTTAAGGGATTCAGCTGTTGAGTACATGGCACAACAGCCCTTCCCAGAGATACACCCTGGGTCACTGCAGTATCACTGAGCATCCCTTGCTCTGCATCAGAAAATAAAAGGCTTTTACAATATACTCCAAGAAAATGCCTTGGAGCTACTGCGAGTACTTGACAGCTATTTACAGGCTTACTGGGTTTCACTTCCAGATAGGTGTGGAAGTTCAGTGTAAGAAGGAGGTGTTAAAAATCTGCCAGGGAATCTCCCCCATTGAATTTCTCAAAGGAAGGGTCACAGTTTATTTGCCAAGATGCTCGGGATGTATTTCATCTGGAGTAAGTGAAGAGCAGTGAACATAGTGTATTGCTTAAATCTATTGTATTTGAACCAAAATTTGCAATATATTCTGATATAATCTTTCTTTGAACAAACACGAGCTGTGTTCGGTCTGTGAGCACTATTTTGATTATTCTCTGCAATGATGGATGATAAAGTTCAGAGTGATAGAATGTCAGCTTGTGTAAGTAGATGTAGTTCTGCTGACTTCAAATTAGATATTTTTTTAATCCCTTTTATCTGAATTCTTCAGTACTTCCCACGTTGCAAGTATAACTTGGTCACTTACTATGATGCCTCAAGTTTTATTCTTTCTGCGCACCATCAGCACTTTGAAACGAAGGCATCTGTTTGTGTGATAAGAGAGCTGTGTTGTGCTCATGGTGCATGGGTTTCATGCTGCTCAATCAGTATTTCAATTAAATCTGCTGTGTACTAGTACTGCTGAAATTGCTAAAAGTAGTACTGTTATTGGCTAAAAAGAAAGATGATCCAAATTTTGTTCTTGTGTGAACTAGACTGTTTCTATTCCAGTTTAGTTTTCACTGGGATAAATTGCTATCTGTGTGTAAACCCATTTCTGCATTGGTCTTCTGTGAAGGTTTATCCATGCAAGCAACACCCCCAAAGCAGCTCTGAAATATGTCACTCTTCTCATTTGCCACAGTCCCAAAGCACGGCATATGCTGTGGGTAGAAAGACCTGGCCTGCAGAGGATCTCAGCCTGTTGCAATTCTCGCAATTTAGAGAAATTCTTTTCCTGCATCAGTAATACAAAGGGATATTTTGGTTCAAATACAGCCCAATCCAAGCAATTATCCTTTTAGTTTTTTCATGTTTCCCATTATCTTCTACTGAGTTTTGTGGTGTTTGTCTCTAGAAGGAGCTAGGTGAAGGTTGAATTTTATCAGAGCATTATTTATTTATTTGTTTTAAAGCAGGTATAAGCTAGTTCTTTTTCATAATATTATGGTTGATTTTGGTGCATTTTCAGTAGCCCACATTCCTCGCTTTTTTGGTGCCAATCGTTTTTGCTAGAAATTATACACTGGCAGATGTTTTGCACAGCAGGCTATTCAGTAGATGTAAAAGGTGGCCAATTTCCATCACAGATAATTTTTGTCTTTCATTGGCACTATAGTTCATGGGGTCATTATGATTTTATTAGCAAGACTCATAGACACAGTACATCTGCTTGTTACTCTAAATAATTAAAGGTGCCTTTTCTTGATTCTGAAGAATTATTTCTTAATGGACACTTGTGATGAATTTGTGTTCTGTGTTTTCAATAAACTAGGGAAGAAATGAAATCTCTCCAGGAGGCCTTTCAAAAGCAGCTTAATGAGGCAACTGAGAAAGCAGAAAAGCAGCAGGCTACCGTGAGTGATTCCATGTCCTTTCATTATTTTTGTTTGTTTCTTCTGTCTTTTTCTTAATCCTCCTGTTTTGAGAGTTTGTCATCAGCTCAAATAAGTTTGCATGTAAAAAGCTTGGATTTCAAGTATGTGGTAGTACTCTAAAAGCATCAGAAGAAAGGAGCTGATAAAAGTTTGTATGTTCAAAATCACCAATTCCCTGTCTTCACTAATTTCTGAGGGATTGAGGTGTGTATATACACTTTTGGAGACTTGGGCCTGGAGAATTGCACCTAAATCCTTTCCCTGATGAGATTATCTTTGTGGACCCTCGTATCTCATCTATACCAATGTACACTGTCATACATCGATTGACTTTTTGGAATCACTATGGATTTTCAGCAACAAAATGGATAGTAGAGTGTCTGACTTTGACCATAGTAGATTTAATTATCACAAAAGGAAGTTATTAAGACCCATTAAGATTTCGTGCTTTAATGAAATTCTGTTTCTGGATAAATTTTACAATCAGTTGGATTTTTGCGTAGCGCTGTAATGTCATGGGGCATAAATAACCACATTTTGCTATTGCAGGGGAAAAAAAAAAGTAGTAGAATCATGTTTTCTGTTTAACATGTAAAAAGGAAATTTTTTCTTATGTTAGTAATATTCATATAACATGGACCCCACTGAGCATAAGTTGACTAGATAATCTTCAGAGGTCTCTTCAAACCTCAAGTGTTCTGTGATTCTAACTCTGGACTTGAAAACAAATTGCTGTAAGGGTTTATAGATCTATTTTTAGTTTCATAGTAGTTCATTACAGGTTTATTTAGTAAGATTTTACTGTCTTCTAGGCCCACAAAACAAGGGTTCCTCCAAGACAGAGGTTTAAAAATTATCACTGAATTTAGCAAATATTTACAAATGCCTTCTTTTGTATGAATGCAATTCATATGTGGCTTTATGGCCTTGTTGAACAAAATGTGAGAGTGCATGTTTTGCATGCTACCTTCTAATTAGAAACAATGCAGATTTTGAACTAAAATGTTCCTTTTGCAAGTTTCTTTCAATTAATGTGAATTTTGAAAACACCTTTTTTTCCCTTTGTCACTCAGAAGTCTGAAGAGTAAAGATACTGTTTTACCTATTCTTATGTCCCCCACAATATATGCTTAATGGATTTTTGGTACTTGTTATTTTATCTAGAGAACAAAAATCCTTTTTTTGTCCTTGAGGGAAGAAAAGAAGTAAACTGAATGCTGTATTGAATTGAAAAGAATAACATATTTCAGGGGTTTCTCAATAGCCAGGGCAGCATATATCCAGGGAAAAAAAATAATAATCTGCACTTGTTTTAAAAAGGTGAGTTATATAGTCTGGAAATAAGAAAATGAGAACCTGGTTGTTTCTACTAAGTACTCAGAACATGATGGTCAAAAGCTGTCTTTTTTTCAGGTGCACAGACACATTTCCACTAACTTTAACCGCACAATGAATTCTAGTCCTACAAATTAAAGGTTGAAAATATATTTTGTTATTTAATCTCTGTATTAGATTTTGATATTCAAGACTAATTCAGCTGTGGGTGAAATACATCTCAGATGTCGTGAATGGATTATTGTCTTTGTTGTTCTTTGTGATGTAGTGCTTTTTTTAACTTAAGCAGCAGTCCCTTGCGTAAATTCAGTCCACACCCTTGCACTGGGGAAGAGCACAAAATTTGCTCTACACAAGTCAAACAAAATCACTGTTAACTGTAAGCAAAAATAATATCGAGTGCAGAAACCAGCAAAAGCTTCTCTGAGTTTATAACAGAACTTGGCTGGGAGTGTTGTCTGCTGGTTAGAGAAACTGAATTCTTGAGCTATATTCTAAAACTTGCCAATAATAGAATATTAAATTTGCTACTGATTTTAAGGAATGCAGAACTGTCCTTGGTTTGTGACATTTATTTCTTTATGCCTCAGGATACAAGGTGTATAATGAAGGTCACCAATACAGTGAGACTGAATGAATATTCAAAAAGTGCAATAGAAATTGAAATAAATATTATTACTGTCACACAGGGTTGCTTTAAACCTAGTTTCTCCATGTTTTTCTTGTTTTTCTGAAAGCAATATGAATGCTATGAAAGAAGGTCTAGGTACTTTGAGGCAAGCCTAGCTAGAGGATGAGAGCTTCAGTTTAATTCTGATTTAATGAATTGAGAGTCTTGTTTCTAATACAATTTCAGCATGTTTTATTCTACAGGGTTTGGTGAAGTAACTCTTGATTATAGTAGAATTATATTTCTCAAAGCTACATGAATAAAACACTGGAGGAGGGAGAGAAATACATATTTCTTCTCTTCACTTGCCAAGGAGCCATACTACATTGCTTCCTGTATGTTAATTGACTGTATATATTCAGCAGGGAACACCTGCTTGAAGGTGTTCTTTATTAGGTAAATGCAAAAGTGTAAGTAAGAATTCACAAGAATTAAGTCAAATTACATGAAAAATAACCTGGAAAGTATTCAAGGACTCTGACCAAACCAAAAGAACCAAAAGGAGTTGTCATGGCAATACATCACACTTTGCATCCAAGTCTTCTGCAACGTGTGGCAAGACCCTTCACTATCAGTTGCACAAACGATTCAGCAGAAATGGTGTTATCAGTGTTATTGTGCACACTTACCCTTTTTATTGGCCCTTTAAGACCAGAGAAGCCAAGAATGGTTGGTCGGCAGCTAAAAAGTTGCCATTCTGAAGATCTGCTGAAGTGTTGGTAGGTAGCGTCTCTCAGAGAGCAGCCAGCTGGTGAAAGGTAGTAACAGCTTTCTGAGGGTAGAAGCAGCAACTTGGGCTTAAGGGATCAAAAAGGAGGTGTAAAAACATTCCTGTCCTTTACGGAGGACACTGAGGGCTGACCTTGGGGCCATTAGCAGGTGTGAGCACTCCCTTTCTGGGTCTGTTGTCTTCTCCATCTGTAGCACTAACATATGAAGAACAGCAGCAGTCCTTCTTGGGGTAGGTCTTTCTAGAAAATATACGGCAGACCTTGGATAAATTTATGCCTTTTGTCTCAGCTGCTCTGTCTGGGATAATAAAATGTGAGAAAAATACTAGTTATAATAAGGAAGGTTTAAATTTTGAGGTAGTCCTATGTTGCAAAGTTCAAGGTCAAACACAGTCTTTCAGAAAGCCTTGGGTTGCGAGGGAGCTTCTCTACAGACTGTCTCACACTAGAACTGTGGATTATCTGTATATCAAAAAGTATTGCTTAAACAGATAAAGCTTGTTAGTCAGAAGCACCATAGTGGGTTTAATTATACAAGGTGTATATACAATATGTAAGGCATCATTCCAAATAACCTGTGGTCCTCTTCAACAATTGATGAAGGTTGCCAGAGCAATTTATAATAAGTTGTTATGCAGATTAAAAATATATAATGATGTCAAGCTATATCTCTAAATGTGAAGTGGAACCTCTTCTTCCAGAAACAGGATTAAGGACCATGGATTAATTTTCACTTTTGTTAACATAGAAGCAGAGGGCAAATAACACATATAATTTGAAAGTCTGGTGGTTTGGTGGGTTTTTTTCCCTAGTGAATTTGAATAAACAGGGTAAGTAGCGATTCTGTATCTCTGCAATAGGTTAACAGGCTCTTAGAAGTTTTTGAAGGGCTCTTCTCTTGATTGTGTTTCATGATACCTGTTTGCATCATAAGAAATCGTTATTTTTAAGGAGGTGACCTCAAGATTTGCAAAGTTGTTTCCCATTAACTGCAACTGAAATGTATAAAAAAGAGCTGGATAATGCTGGATATGGGAGAAAGTAAAGAAGGAAAAAGGAAAATACTCAAAAATAGTTTGGCAAAGTAGACTAAGCTTTGTTCCTGTTAGTGTTTTATATCATGCTAACAATTTTTAAAAAGACATGGTGCTAGGATTGTCTGACAATACAATTATAGTACCGTCTGTCAAAATAGAGGAGAAAATATGTCTGTAAATTCCTTTTTCCCGGTTGCTCAGTATTCACTTTGAAAAATGAAAATTAAGTAACACAATATGCATGACTTGTAAAAATAAACAATAAACAATATGGCTATTTTGAAATCAGTAGGGTTTTTCTTAGTCATAAAAGATTAATGGAATATGGGGAATTTAATTCAGAGAGATGCACCACCAAACAAGAATCTTAAGAACCATCACAAATTTATGCCTGCAGTGTTTTTAATAAAAAGATCAGATTTTAATTTCACTTAAAAAATATTTATTTTTTTTAGTAGCAGCCCTTATGACAGGTCCTAAAGTCGTAAATGTGTCTTTGACAAAAATCTGGTTTATTAATTAAAATATAACTTACAGCTTAAATGTTACATTCATATGTTACATTCATTTAAGAAATCCTAGTAGGTGTAAATATCTTTAGGTTTGCTTTTAGAAATGTTTATCATTTTGTTGAGCACTTTTTCCCAAAGGAAAGAATATTTCCTATGATTTAGGTAATAGCCTGACCAGTTTTCTCTGGCCTTTGGAGCAGATTCCTACTTGAATCCTAGTAGATTCCTAACTTGAAAATTAGACCATGGAAATTAATGTTGAGTACATTAGGGTTTCCAGATAGTGCCAAAATAGTTAGTTGTTAATGAATGTATTCTAATCCCATTTTAATTGCTCATGTCTTAGTCCTGAGCAAGGTACAAGAAGTCTGCAGGTAAGGAAATAAACATACAGTTGAGCTTTGACTGTGTGGTAATGGTGCTATATTGGTATTCTTCCATCCTTTGTCTGTAGTGAATAACTAACTATTGTCTGACTCTTAGAATTAGATCACAGCCATCTGCTAAAGCATTCTGTATTTCAATGGGGGAAAATTTAATTTGAACATTTCAAGGTCACAAACTGCTGTGAGTACAGGCTACTGGATGGAAGCTGTTGCCTTTAATAAACCTAATGAGCTCTGAAACACACAAAGCTCTGAATACCTTGGATGTTTGTCTCCAGGAGACAGAAGCCGTGTCCTTGCTTAATATTGCAAAGTTCAGCCTTAGAACACCAATATATTTTCATTATCTATTTTCATAATTGCAGTGAGGTAGTAATTAAAGGCAGCCAACATTTGGAAAGAGGTGAATGTCAAACAAGAACAAAGAGTAGGTAGAAAGGAAGAAGAGATGTAGAAAGTTTCTTAGTTTCAATTTTTCAGTTTTGTGCCTTTTAATTTAGAGCTGAGTATAAATGTCCATTCTTGTCTATTGTACTATCTTGATTTGGTCACTGAAAGCAGAATTTTTACATGTCTTCTGGAAAATGGTATTATGCCTTGTCATTGGGACTTGACTAAAAGCATTCATGAAAATGCTCTCATATAGTCTGCTCCGCCTTAAAGTATGAAATTATAGAGATAGATGCACTTAAATGATTATCTTTATATTAGATCCAGTAGCCAAGCCATACAAATCCCTCCTATGAAGCTCTCTGTAGCTATACTTTATGACTAAGTGGCTCTTCATCTGTTAGAGATTTAGTAGAAACACTTTAAAAATGCTGTTATAATATGAAAGCAAAAATTAATTACTTTAAAATTAGTATTAGTATTATTTTTAGAAAAGAAATGGACATAATTTTTTTAAAATTATTCAGCTAAGCTAAAACAATAAGTTTGCGCTATTTAAGATGTCCACATCAGTGATATTAGGTGCATGTGTGTGTGAATAGTAATTAACAAAAATTACTGGTTTAACTCATATAGACTGCTGACTAAGTTAACAGTACTGTGGTGTTTTAAACATCTCTCTACCAGAAGATGCATGCTGATACGTACAGGCTATGTATAGAGAGTACATAGACAGTAATTTTCGTATAATATCTCTTTAATTATTTCATATATATTCAGATTTAGAAGTGAAGTGCTTTGAAGGAGTATTAATATTCTCTTGAGAGCTAGGACTAAGAAAGGCAACACTCTTTAATAGAGGTCAGTATATTATTTTTTTCAGTATTTAATTCTAACTGGTAAATCTTTTGAACAGCTGATAAAACAAAATCCACCATGTGAATAGCTATTTTAATTTTTTTTTCCCCATTTAATCCTCATCTCATATTTTGATAGTGACCTTTAATTTTTCACATGCAAAATCTTTGTATTTATTATACAATATACATAGACTAAATGTCAGTATTTGTGGACGTGATTGCTAGGCAAGTGCTGAATATATTAGTCTTTTATTAAAGCATCACCCTAAGTGGTAGCTGGATGTATCATTTGTATTTCCACAACCAAACCACTTAGACAAAATTTTGGTAGAGTTTGCAAAAGAAGTAACATTTATACATGTCAGTTGGCGCTAGTCTCATGCCCCGTCCCCCCTACTTTTCTCTCTTAGGTGATGATAGTGTTCTCTGACTTCTCTTTTGATACAGATGAGAGTGATGTCAAGTCCAGTGATGGTTTTTAAATTACTGACATCTGTCTACTTTAGTGTGGACATGATTCTAAGAACAGCTGTCACATCATGCAGATTCAATGTCATTTTTTATCTGCATGACAAACCATTAATCTCTGGGTCAATGTCTCTAGAATCCAAATCTGTTTTCTTACAGAGGTTTTGTTTTTCTTATCAAGACTGCGGCAATATCAAATGAACTGTGGTTTTCGATGAAATATAGATAGGCTTTGGTGTCAATGGGGAGAGAATGCGGCATGGGGCAATGGATGTATATAGGGATGAGGATTTTTCTAATTAAGGTATCCTATCCAAGAGAATCTTCCTTCAAAGTGACAGGAATGTGTTCTTTTAATCCTAGTTATTATAATTATGTCCTTTCTCCCATTATGTTCCATAAACTAGGAGGAAAGCTTAATCATGAAAGAAACTTAGACTGATTTGTAAAAACATTTTTTGAAGTGTGTTTGACTAAATTCAGTCTTAAAAGTAAGTTCAAATTATCTACTTTCCAAGGCAAGTCATTGAATTAAATAGGAACTAAAGACCAGATTTACATACCTTCACATATAATACACTTTATTGCACAGGTGTGTCTGATCAGAATCAAGGGGTTTCTCTCATTAGGACCAGTACTGTAGCATTCAAATCAAATAGTTGTGTTAGAAACCTGATATGGTACATGTTGTGTTCTTAGAGGATTAAAAACCTTTTAGATTATAAATTCAGTTAATATTGTAAAAATCTTTAGTTCTCTGAAGATCATGTGGGACTTCATTGTGAAAAATAAACACAATATCTACTGGTGCAAAAGTAAGCCTATTTATGCACAGCAATTTTATTCTCTTGATTATAAATTTTCTAATAAATATCATGTTAAATGTTTGTATTAGCAACTACCTAACTGTGGCCTGTACTAATTTGGTATATAAGCAGAAGTTTGTTGGTTTTTTTTATTGAAAGCTGTGAATAAAGTAAAAAAAATAGTTAATGGTTAAACTGATATTTAGGTACATTTCAACAGGTCACGCTCAATGTTTTTTTAAATTTGTAGATTAACTTTTTGAAGACTGAAATGGAAAGGAAGAGCAAAATGATCCGTGACCTCCAAAACGAGGTAAGAGGGACATTTGATTGTCATCTCCATTCAGAGTTTACACTGAAAAAGACTATGGTTAGGATTCATGTTTAAAACACACCTTGTAGTAGAAAGCTGAAGCTCCAGTGAAATACTCTAACCGCAAAAGCAAACAAAAATGATGGTGTGCATTTAGAAATAGTATTTTATTGAATGCACCTCTTGACTCCTTGCTACTGGTGCCTAGCTCCATAGTACACCTCTGTAACTTTTGCTGTATTTATGAGTTGCGCTTTTTCAGAAAGGTAATTCAGTTCTACAGATTATTGATACACAGTGAAACTTTATCCACAGTGCTATTACCTGCTTTAAAAATACATAGCAAGAGGAAGAGAAAGGAAATGCAATCTCAAAATTGGGATTCTTAATAAATTTTTTTTAAAAAATTACATTCCTAAAGTGTTTTCTTAAGATTTTTGTCATGAATACTAATAACAAATTGATCCCAAAATCCCCCCAAAAGTATGCTTTTATAAAACTAAACTGAATCTATTTTGAAATTTGATCTTGGAATAGAAACTTAAAACATTTGAGCATCACCATATTTTTTCCTACTTCTCTTTCTCTCCCCAAACAATTAGTCTAAATCAGGTTGTAGTTTACTTTTCCATTGCTTTGGCTTTGCAAAGAACTTTGTAGTTGAAAGTATTTTATTCAGATTGTCTCTTGCTCTTTTATCATCCAAACGTCTTATCTGTTTTGTTCAATTCTTATGTTTTGATCTTCTAAATTATTCTGAGTTTGATGTGTGTGAAAACTTGATCTCGAGAGTGTATCTGTACTGTCAAGCTGAAGAAAGTGCACTTTACTTTTTAACTCAAAGGAAATACTGTCTATTTCAGTTGCTCACGTTATTTAAGCCACATTCTCAGTCGTCATCTTCTACAGTGACAGCCGCCTTGCTTTCTTTTCCCACCTGTGATTATTGGATGCTTTGAAATTGAGCCTGTTAATTCTAATAAATCATATCAGTCTGATCCTATTGACCAGCTTTAAAAAAACCTGTCTCTTATTGCACACATGTCATTAGTCAACATGCAAACCATCTGACTACTAATGATTTTCTTAGGTAAGTCAGTAGACTTCTGTAACATTTAGTGTATTTATAGCACATTTTAGAAAATCTGCTTGGAAAGTAATCCTTGTTATTGGCACCAAAAGTATTTGTTTCTCAATTTAAAGGTGGAGTGATTGATTTTACATTTTATTTCCTGATGCCTTCCTGTCTGAAATTGCAAGCGCTGACTGGTAAACTGGATGTGCCATTGTTGTAAGGGTTTTAGGCCTATCACAGGGCCTTTCAGAGTAATATCTATTTTGCATACCTACAATTTTATGTTTCCAATTGTGTGTCAGTCTGCAGAGTGACCTTCCACCACTACCTAAAATGAATGGGCAGTTAAGAACGCTCAATATTACTTCAAAACATAGAAATGTTGACTTGGATACCCGCAGATATACAAGTTCACACACATTTCAAATCTGTTTCCCACTTCCTCTTAGAAGTAAAATCCCTGGGTGTGGCACAGTAGTGTGACTCCTCCCATCGTTGGAATTACAAGAACGCTTGAAATGCTCAATGGTCCATCAGTCTCAGTGTCTCCTCTGTGACAATGCCGGTAGTAAATGCTGCTAGGGCAGAGCATGTTAAGGTGCCTCACTTCCCACAGCATCTGCAACCCCTGGGTTTGGCATCTTAGAAGATGTATCCCTGCATATCCCCTGGAGTGTATATTTATGAACCTGCCATCCATTAATTTCTCTAAATCCTTTTTTGATATCAGATACCTCCACAACTTCTTACACTGTCAAAGTCCCTCTCACTTCACTGTTTACATTTATTTTGTTTAATGTCCCTGTTCTCCTCCCTTGAGCAAGTTTTTATACATTCTGAGTTGTTCCCTGTCTAGCCTTCTTAGCTTTATAGAGTCAATCAACTCAGCATTTTTTAAAAACTTCTAGGCAGTTTGTGTGGTGTTTTTGTCATTTGACTGTTCAAAATTTGTTACTGTTTGCCATATTTATACATAGTACTCCATCATGAGATAGAATGTCTGCATGCTGCATTTATGTGTGTTTTGCTGTCCTGCCACAGTAGTAGCTATTATCACATACAGCTGTTGCAAGCAGTCTCCCATTAGTTCCTCTTGAGCTCAGCCCAAGGAAACCCTTGAGAACAGACCAGAATAACATTTCTTCTTGGGGGCTGCAGGGCTGGCTGCAGTGATTCACTTTTTGTGGCTTCTTTCAGTCAAGGTCTTTTTCATAGTGCAAATGTCTGGCACTAAATGAAGCTTGAGTCTGGTTGGAGTTCTACACTCTATATGAAGAATGAAAAAGATCATGTTTTCTCTTTAATATCTTGGCAAATCCTGGGAGAACAGATAAACACACAGGAGAAAACTGCATATGTAAACTGAGCAGCTGACATTTATAAGATCATAATTGCTTGAGCAGTACTTTTCATATGTATCTCCACTATCCTGCCACAACTGGTTGTGATTTTGAATGAGTTTTTAGTCTTTTGTGATGTGTTTTCTGCTCTAGCTCACCTGCTTCTCCTTCGTTCTCCATATGTCCAAATTACATAGGATTTAACTATCATTCAACTGGAATTGTTCAAAAATATCAGTCTGATTTGTATTACTCGTCTCTTTTAAGTCATAAAATTTAAAAAGGGAGAGGAAAAAGAAGTTTCACTGAAGAGAAGAAAAAGGCCACTTTCTTCTCTAGGGAAATAGTGAATTAATGTCTAGATGCTCTAAATGGAACTACAGAACTTTCCAGCACTTTCTACAAATGTTTTGAAATTGATGTGGGAATAGAAGGATTAAATCTTGCAGAAGGAGTGTAATAACAAAGACATGACTAAGGGAAAGAGACTTCATATCATATGCAGCAAAAAGGAAATGAGGTCTAGGAAAAATGCAATAAAGATTTGATCTGCTAGGTTTTCAAAATTGCATGAGAAGTGATAAAGGCCTCTTTCCTCCCCAACCACCCAGACCCAAATGCCTGTCTATCCCTCCCCACCCCCGCCAAGATACAAGGGGTTTGCACACATATATTTAAGAGCAGCAATGATATGTAGCTTAAAAAGGCAGGAAAAGGTTTGCTGTGCAAGTACTGACAGCACTTGCATTTGGGTGATGTATCTGTCATTCTTGCTACTGTACCCAAACAATTCACCTAGATAAATACTGGAAAACTCCGCTTCTTGTCAGTTTGTAATTTGATCAAATTGCCTGAAATATTTCTGGTTTTATATTGTCATCTTGCAAGATGTTCCAAGAGCTGTAAGAAAAGATTGTGATCACTCTTTATTTTGCACATGTTTTAGGAGGAAACACATAATAGTACTTGTGATTAAAGAACCGATATGATCCTAGTGTGCCCAGGAAATCATAAGTTCCAACATTCTGTCGAATTAAACTTGCCTTGAGAGAAATTTGATTTGAGAGCATTGCTTAGTCCTTCTCTGCATCAGCTACTGTGTAGAACAGGAACCAATAGCTATACCTACTTCATGGCTTCCTATTCAACTTCTGTATTATGTTTGCCAGTTCCCTAAAAGTAAGTCCACTAATATCAGGTTTTCTAGAATTTCAGTGATTGTTTTGAGGGTTTCAATAAGGGCTTAATATTTTGAGACAGATTTGACTGAATTTAAGTGGTATGATTTTGAGGAAGCATTGTGTTATCTAGGTCCTGCCTCCAATCACTGAATATGCTTTTGAAACTCTTGTTTATAAGATTGGATATGCTATATATAGTAAACAGTTGATAGCATTTTGTATGTATTTTTAAAAAAAATCCTATCTGCATGCAGATATATAGAAACAGATAATAAAAATGGAATTCCTTTCACAGATACTTTTGTCCTTTCAAATATTGTATTCGCCCTCAGTTTATATCAGCAAAATGTGAATTTTGCAATCTCAGGCTCTTCCATGACTGTAAAAATAATTCGCTATTTAGTTCTGTTCTTTCAGCGCATGCTCTGCTGCTGTTCAGCTTTGCAATTCAGAGATAGGAATAGACAACAACAGCTTCCAACTGAATGTAGCAGCTGTGATGTAGTGTATGAGGAGAGGACATTGTACAGAAAGGCAATTTTCAGACTATTCAAGGCTTTGGAATAAAACAGTCAACAACAAAAATAGTCCCTGGTGTGGAGGGGAAAAAAGCACCAGATACAGCATATAGGGATTATGTGTCTAAAAAGCCCATCTTTTAGTGGTCACTAAGTGCTTTCTGCAATATCAGGAAAAAAATTTGTGAGACTTCCAGCTATAACATCATGTGGATTGTGTTAATGCACTCTAATAAAGGATTGACGTGTAAACAGATAGACCTGTATGTTGAGAAGTTTCTATTATTGACAAAGAAACCAAGAGGTTTGGAAATTCAGAAGCACTAGTAGAGCTAAGAAACTTGGCAAAAATGTAGACAGAAATAGAATAAGTATAAAATACCTGAAAAATTTTCACTTCTTGAGATGACCTGTTACAGAGTGAGCACCTCACTTAGGTCAGGTCAGTTATATATCATTTGTGGAAAAAGATACCAAAACTGCTCTAAAAATGAAGCTAAGGCAGGATCCTGTGTTAACCCTTGTTTACTAAAGTGCTCTGAAAAATCATGGGTCTTAACAATTGTCATTTGGCATTTAGAATGGATCATTTTGAGTGCAACTCTAAATACACATATACATGATGGATTAATTTCTTAAATGAATGTCTGCCTTGATAGCTGTTGTGCATTTTGTTAGTTTTTCATTCATTTCCTACTGGTACACTTATAAAAGTCATCTTCAGTTAAAGCTAAGTGTCCTAGCTGATGTACACTTATGTGCAATTTCCTTGAGATAAAGGAGTTTGGAATTTTCCCTGAAAGTCAATAAATGGTGTACGTTCTTTACTGAAAGGTAGTGAAATCTTATTGAGCTTGGTCATCTGCATGCTAGAATTGCCTCAGATTAGACTTAGAGGTGTGTATAAAAAAAAGTTTGCTCTTATTTAAATCATTAAATTACATTTTATTAGATAAGAAATGTCTGTCTAGCTTGTCCTATTATCTTTCAGCAAAGCATTTTACGATATCTCTTCATATAGCTAGATTAAGGTATGTTAATATCTTCACAGATGCTATTTATAACAATTTATGAAGTTGATCCAGCGGTTTATATTCAGCAATATGTTTCTCTGCTCTTTAGGTTGTGGCAGAACTTTGAAAACACAAATTACATAAAAGGTGTATAGTAGTACAGACAATACAAAGAAATCCAGGAGTGGAAAATGAATTTGACTGTAGCTTTCAGTAATATGTGTTATTTTTGCTAAGAAGCATAGGTTCAAATAACTACCTTGTAAACAATGCTTTTGCTCTATTCACGTATAAATTGTGGTTATAGCTTTAGTGTTGAGTAAATCATCCTAAAACAGAATTTTCTCCGATCTCTTTGTGCTTAGTTGCACTAATAAAAGGTAAAGTCACAGCAGTTTAAAGTCTTACCTGATCTATTGGGAATTTCATGCCCTGCAGGGTGAATTCAGTCAAATTGCATTGAATTGTGGTGCGGAAAAAAAACCCAACAACAAACCTCCCTTAGTGAAGCAGAAATTAAATTTAAAGGCTTTGAGACTGTGTGCTGGTACTACTCTGTAAAGGAGGACATTGTAGTTTTTGCTCTTCATATTCTGTAGATAAAACTATCTTTTTTTTTTTTCTAAATATAAAAGTCTGTCCCCCTGAGAAGAAAATTGGGTGAAGTCCTGTTCCCTGTTTGGGTACTGCATTGGCTCTACAGTGCAGCAGAAAACATCCATAAGTGTGAGGGACAGGGGCACTTCCCAGAGAAAGGTGAACAAGCAGGGAGAGCACAGAAGCAGTTTCAGATACCATATTCTGCTGAAGGGCTTTGAATTTGGTATTGTTTCTTGTTGATTAGTCCTCCTTTTGAAGTAAAATGTCCTATTTTAAAAAAATATATTTGCTTAAAATTGCTCTTTGAGGGTTTTTTTACTGATTATGATATGTAAAAGGTGGAAATGCAGTTTAATAAGTTGAAAGTTGTCCTTAGGGAACCATCTATGAGATCATACAGAGAGCAAAACCTACTGCATAAAAACTGTCAGTGAAACTGTCAGTATTTATAATCATACGGTAGCAACCGCAGTGAATGTTAGAATAAGCTTTTGTTTTTAAAAGTTTTGTTTTCCTGACCTTGTAGACCCAGGAGTGTAGGACACATTTTCTCACCTGCTATTGAATAATAGTCAGAATTGCAGCATCAATTAAGGGAATATAGTGGATCTGCTGTGTCTGGATCCCTCTCTTCTAGGGACTGCCATATTTTTTGATTCTTAATTCATTCTTTACATCCAGATCCAGGGCTTAAACAATCTGATCCACATCCATGAACTACTAGAAAGGGAAGGAGATGTTCAAATAAGAACGTTTAGGTAAAATGTACCTTAACAAATGAGAAGATTAAAAATTAAATGTACACCTGTTAGGGTCCTCTTTTCATTCTGTACTTAGTCACAGTGTTTAGAAAACTGCTGGGATTTTGCCCAATATTCTTTGTCTGTTGTCTCTTCAGTTAACAGCAAAGTTGAAAATCACAGCAATGTTCACTTGTAATCTTGCTCTTAGCAAGATTCTGATAATAATTCTGATGTCTTCACTCAGTTTTCCCAGGCTGCCCAGAATGCTTTATTAAATTCTTATTTCTGAAGTTCTCCTTCATTAAGTCAAAAAATCCAAAAATGGGTCTAAATTCTTTATTTTTCTTACTCATCTAGTCTCAAATCTGTGGAACCACCTGTTTATCCCTGAAGCTTAGTCTTTTTCACTGGTCATTTGTAGCAAAATATCATCTGTGGAGAAAAGAAAGAGTGATTTCCAATCTGTGCCTTCATTTCCTTGCATAGGAAATTGCCATTGGTAATTAGTGCTCCTAGATACTGATGCTATGGTAGCATCCAAGATAAACTTCTGTAAGTATTTCAAAGATCATACTGTATAGGCCTCTGGGATAGTGGTTCTCTGATAATCCATTTCAATTTGTGTTTACGCAAGTATGATCAGTATGTTTGAAACTAAGGGTTAAGAATAAAAAATCCTAGTGGTTCCTTCTCTACATCTTATTTCAAAAAGGTAGCAAAGCATGAAGTATGAGAGATGATCTTGAATAGTAAAAAAGCTGTATTCTCTTCTTTGTACACACAACTCTCAATGACAGCTTCACCAGGCAAAACGGGCAGTGTGAAACCTAATTAAAATCTTTGGTCTTTGAACTTGTACAGAGAGTGTTTTGAAGCTTAGCGTTATCCAAATCAGTGTTTTCCAGCATTACAGATCTCAAGAGCAAGGTGGCTCAGAGCCAAACTCCAGAGAACTTTAAGCACAGATGAAATTTTATAATTAATGTAATACTTTCCCTGAAGCTAGTGTAAATTTTGCCAAAGAGGAAAATAAAAGTGCTGATCTAATTTATTCACGTTATGTGGTCAAGTGGAAAAGTTTGCTTTTAGTACCAAGATGTTAAAATTACCTAGTGGAAAGATCACTTAAAAGGAAGTAATAATGGTATATGTGGTTAAAAGAACAGAGTGTAAATTGATACTTCAAAATCTTAAGTAGACATTATTGATTTTTATCCTTAGATGAAATAATAAAAGAGCATTTAATAAGCAAATTTCCATGGTTCATAAAGAAAGAGAAGGTGAGCTGTTGATTTCATCATTACAAATAATGCTATCAATTACTGATGTTTGTCACTTAGGATCAAAAAAGAGGGATCATCCTCAAGGAGTCATAAAAATTCAGTATCAGAGTATTCTTTGCCTCTGAAAACAGTGCACAGTACTTAATAGCATAAGAATTTAAAAAGATATACGTGACATTAAAATGCATTTGGCCTATTAATTTGAAAAGTTGCTTGATAAAGTTATGTTGCACCTGGGATGTTCCGGTCCTGGGCTGAGAGCTCTCCAGAGGCTGTGAAGCTCAGACTACTACATTAGTTGGCAGGAAAATGGTTCTCATAGTTATAACTAGATTTCCATGGAAGTCAATAAGAATTTACAGGAAAAAAGACCGGTGAACCCCAAATTGAGCATATTATGGTACACCATACAAAACTAACATTGATTTTGAGGGAGAAGGCTTGGAGTGTTTGCATTTTCTTTAGGATCGTACTGTTGAATACAGATGATTATTTGCTAAGTGCAGTGGGAGCAGAAAGTGATTTTTAAAAATATTTTTTGCTATTCAGAGGTTTAAATTAAACTTGACTGCTCTGGTTTTGTACTTTTAATTTTAATCACGATGAAGTGTAGCTGGAAAATGTCAACTTTACATAGCAGTTTTTTTCAATGGGGGGTTGATAGCCTGTGACTTTATAAAGATTACAGTTCTCTCCTGAGACTCATTATCCTCTAGTTGTAAATTGATCGAACTAAATACGATATTTGGAATGATAATTCTGATTATGTATGTATATTCAAAGAGGTTTAAAATATAACAATAATAAAATACTTAATTGAAATTCATGTTAGAATTATTCTAGAAAAAAGCCACACCTAAAATTCCTAAGTTGTTGGTGATGTACTACCTGAGTTAAGTTGTCTGTGCAAGCTGTTTGGCTGGAATGTGGCTCCACTATGTTGTTCTAAAAGAAGCACAATCACATGAAACAGTTTTTTTTCTTGCCAGCAAAAAGAATTGGTTCTCGTGTGCTTTGCATATATTTCAGCCTGAAACCCTGGAATATTTTTAGATGCAGACATTTTTGTCCCTGCAAAAATTCAGGGGGTCCTATTAGGAGAAGTGTTCAAAGTTTGTTCATCTCAAATAATTATGTATCACTTTTCCTAATAAACATCTCAGCCCTGCTAGGGAATTACTTGCCTTAAAGATATGGGGAAAAGATGATTGGCTAGTGCTATGGGAATAAAAAAAATTTGACTGTCTTCTTTCCATAAAATCACTGCAGCAATTCACTAGATATTACTCTAGTGGTAGGAAATAGTTCACTCTCAGTGTCCAGTCAACCACATACTGAGTCGTAAATGCAGAAATTGTGCTATTCTGAGCCAAAATTGCCAGTCTTCTGCTATCCAGAAACATTTTAAACCACTTAGTTCTGGAGTCTCTTCTCCCACTGTACTCCCTTTTGAACACTGTTCAACCTTATCTGGGGCAGATGTTATTGGAGAAGGAAATATTAAACAAATCAATCGACTTGTCACTAATTTTAGGCATAATAACTCGAGTGAGTTGCATTGATTTTTTTTTTTTTTTAGTTGTTGTTTTGGTACTGTATTGATCTTAAGAAGTGGTTTTATAGCTATGCTATAATTTAAAAATACAGTTTTCATTAGACTGCTGTGAAGTACTTTTGCTATATCTGACCCAATAATTTTGCCCATTTGACAAGTTTACCTATAAAAGCTTTCCCATCTAATGAATCTTCTGTTCTTGAAGAATTTAATTTCATAATTTTTACAACCAAAAGTATTTGACACAGCAAGTTATAATACTTGAATTATTATTTTTTTTAATGACCTCTGTTTTGAAAACAATTTAAAACACTCATTCTTTATTTCTTAGATGAAATAAGGGTTTTATCAAGTAGATGCTGCTTAAAGTGTTCTGGAAGATGTTTTAATTTTATGAATAAGGATCTCTGAATAGTGTTTTGTTTTATTAAATAGATAAATGAATTCAGGAAAGGTCTGCATGGCTTGAAAAATTGTGAAAATTTCAAATTCTTATGTTTCATCCGCAATCTATGCTCTCCTTTAATGTACTGTGGTTACTGTCTTTCAAATGTAAAATATTTATTCTATTTCAGACTATACATTTAATTCTGTGTGTCAGGTGTCCACTTCCTGTTCGTGTGCAGTTGTGCTTGTATTTGCATGGATGTATTTATGTGTTCATTTAAATAAAAAACATTCTCTACATATACACATACTTATGTGTGTATAAGAGTATAATGTGATGTTAAAAAATAGTTTAAATGTACCAAAATGCCAACACTTGGTTCAACTGTAATGGCTTGATTTCCCTGCATGTGCCCAGGAAACTTTTCTCTTTCTAGTATTGATTTGCTGATCTTATTTCTTCTATCAGAACTTCAGATTTTTCCATGTCACTCTTAAATTACTCTGTTTGTATCAGAGTTTTCAGTCCTTATGTAAGATTAGTTTTCACTTGATTTCAGTGGAGTTTAGCTGATTTACTGAAGGAGGTAATTTGATCTTTAAATTTAAAGTACTTCAGGATAGTGCTGAGCTAGAAAATCCACGTTTTCAAAATTAGACTCAGCAATTGTCTCAAGTACTGATATATGGAAATGCATCCCTTTAGTCTTTCTTCAAATGACATCTACCTGCTATCCTTAATTTTGACAATGGATGGCTGGTGTTCTGCAAGAACAAATACCTTTAAACATGACGGATTTTATGCCAGGGCTCATACTGAGAGGCACGTTACTGGGACAGAAGCCTACTTGTGCAGTAAAATAACGTTTCAGTGGAAGACAGTGGGATGTGCTGCACAACATTGAGCATCATAGGCTTTGGGTGCTGAGCCACTGGGAGGCGTGAAAGAGATTTGAGGAGTTTTTCCTATGTAGAAAAATACCCAGATACAATAAAAAGCCAAAAATAGAAACATCTTCATAAGAAATAGAATAGCCATTAACAACTTCTGTCCCCTTGGATATGTGTTCTTTTTGGCTGTTTGTGTTTTAAAGGCCATCTTATTTAACAAGAAAGATGGTAGAAAAACAATGTGATAAAAACGAGGACGTTTTATTGTTGGAGTGAATGCAGATGGTAGGATTAGCTTTTCTCAATTTCCAATTTTTCAAGTTCTGATTTATTTTGTTTTTATTTTATTATTTTATTTTGTTAAGTGTTTAGCATTTAAATTTATGCACATGGACAGCAAAAAAACATTGGATATTAGAGATAGTAAAAGAGTTGTGTGAACCAAAGTTCCCAGGAGACATGTGATGACACCTCATTTGATGTGGCTAGCTGTGGCTTCAGCTTGGCCTAAATGAACAAGTAGGAGTAGATAGGACAGTGGTTCAGCCTCTCTGCTTGTACTCTGCTGCATCGCTTCAGTAGTCACAGAGGCCAGATGAACCCAATTTAAGTTCCTGAGGTAATTGCCGTGTACTGTCTGTATTAAATCAAATGCTTGCTATGCTGTAAATTTCTCATTTTCTCTGCTGCATAGAGAAGAACAGATTTAATGGATTTTTTTTTCCTTCTTGAATTCTCAATAGCATAATTTGTGCTTTTTTAAAAAAATATCTTTTCTTGCTGTGCATTTGTGCGTTACAACCATGAGCTTTAACGTATTTGGTTTGGCCAATGATAGACGCTCAGCATTTAAACTATAGATTTTATGCTGATGAACTTTAAATCTTAGGAGAAAAGTGGAGATCTGGGACCTGAGAGTTAAGATCTCCTCCTCCATTTGCCAAAAAATTGCCCTCACTGCATCAAAGGAAATATTAGCACCCAGGTATGAAATTCATATCCTGGAGCTGTTCAATCGATGCTGATTAGTTTTGGGAAAAAGGAGTAACCTGCTACTTACCAATGGTTCCTTCCTATAGTGCTGTCTGTCTTGTGAATCCCCATCCTGATTCAGCTAAGACACCTGTTGTCACCTTATTTTAATTTCACAGGAAGATAAAATGTGGCATGGAAATTAATTGTGAAGAGCACATTATTTTTAGCAGAAATGTAAATAAAATGATGTAGCAAAGAACTAGTCAAATGCAGAACTGCTGAGACAGGCATAAGGACGCAGCAGTTTGGTAGACTTCATGAACTACTGCTGCAAAGTCCTCCTGCTGTATGCAGTATGCCTCCTTCGTATACTCTGTAGAATCTGAGGGTTTTTTTTTCCAAGCTTCGTGATGCTCCCTTAAGCATCATTTCAGCAACACACAAGAACTGACTCAGTGAATTGACTCATACGATTACAGTTAATTGCATCCTTTTCTGGTTCAGACGGTGATGCTTTTTGCTGGGTTTGAAAATGGATAAAAAATAACATTTCTTAAACTTTCTATTGTTGCAACAAGCAAAAGCAGATCTAGTTTGATTGCTAAAATATGCACAGCTAAACTAAAAGCAGTATTATACCACTGCATTTCACCAAAGTGCTTGCTTAGGTGGAAACACATCATAAATATTTTTCTCTTAATTGATGCAGATTCTCAGTGACTGTTGCCAACTCATGTTTTTATCATTTGGCTAAAACCCCAACTTATTTCCATTTGAAAGAGGCAAATGTGTATGTGCAGTTCACAGTAGTCTTATATGTACTGCGTTGCTTACTATGACTTACATCCTCTGCACAGAGAAGTACTATGTAGAAAACAATCGGTTGGGTAACACTTCGTGTGCTACAGATCGCATGGTTACTGGGAGTTCTTTAAAATTATTGTAAAATAATACCCAATTTTTATGGTGGTTTAAGCATCTGCTGTCTTTTTTTTTTTTTTCTTATTTAATCTCAGGAACTGGGCTTTGTACGGATAATTTTAAAAAACCACTAATTAAACCATCAGCTGTATAACACTTCCACTTTCCTGCTTCAGCAGAGGTGATTTGGTGATTCAGCCATCTCAAAGTCTAATAGAAGTTTGTGAAGTATTTGGAAAGTGAGGCAGATTCGGTTTCCTCTGTTGGGCTTTGCTGGATCCCTAAAGTACAGAAGTGTTTGCTGATTCTCTTCTTTGGTTCAGCCGTGGTATAGGCACCACCCCTGGGATGGAGGACTTTGCTGCAGTGTGGTTGACAGCTCGGTTGGCTATTCTTCTTCACTAGCCCCTAATCAGGATTCTGGTTGTCCTGTGCCTTGTTTTCCCCCTTCCTTACTTGCCAAATATCTTATTTCTCTGTTTAATCAATTATTCCAAAGAACACTCAGTAGGATCACTACTTCTTACAGAAAGTAAAATGAGATGTTATCAGTTGTGTTAAATATAAGTACAATTGGGAATAGAACCACACACCTGCTTGGCTTGTCAGGTTTAAATTTTACATCATGATATTGTCCTGTCTTGGCTGTTAGTATGTCAAAGCATAGTTACTTATATTTTCCAGAGATCAGTCTACAAATCTATGAATTGAAATCCTGACCATGTGGGAATTTGGAAGGACATACACGGAATTTGGGTTTTGAGAAATAATTATGGATTCCAAGTCATGCAGCTGTTGAGCATTAAGTTCAGTAAAAGATGGCTCCTCTGAAAATCCAGCTGCATTCAGCAATATTGAAATATATTTTTCAGATAAAAGCATACAACTTTTAAATAGTATGCATAGTTAGCTGTAGCTTTAAGAAGGATTAATGTGAAATACACCTTCTATGACCTAGAGCCAGATCTCTAAGATAGTTCTGAGCATAAAAGTTATTAAATGTGCTGGGCAGATGCATTACTTAGATTGCCTGTCTGTGACTGACAGAGCAATATTCTATTTGATATCATCGGATTGGGTAAATTACATTTTTACATCCTTTCTCTTCCAAGACAAGTATTAATGTGAAATCTGCTGACTGTCAAATTTGTGTTCTTGTCCAAACCTATTAACACTTAGTTTCAACTAAAATAAAAAGGAAAAAAATCTAATAGGTATTGAAGTATAAAGTATGGATGAATAATAATTACAAAAAAAAAAAGAAAGAAAAATGAATCCTGCACAGAATTTTGTGGGTACTGTTTTAGGAATACGTGTCCTGAATGTTCATGCATTTTGTGCAAAGTGGAAAAACTTTTTTAGAAGGGATTTATATTTCTGTACTTTTCCTTCCATGACCCCAAATATACCAAAAATTCCAGGATTAGAGCACCCCGTTGAAAAGATGCATATATATGTGTGTATTGGATCCGCCCTCTTAAAGAAAAATGCCAAACCTAGATCTTCCACAGCCTCAGTGAAGATGTAACAGGACAACTCTCGTTTTGTAAGTGTGTGAGGTAAAGATGAGCTGCTGAATGCTGGAGAGGCCAAAACCTGCCTAAAAGCCCTATGTCAGTCATATAAGGTTTTAATACTGCGGACTGAAGGACTAGAGAGAGAAGATGAACAAGCACATATCTATTTTAAAGTATTTACCTGTGTGGTTACAGCTCTTGGTGTGTGACTTGTTTGCAACTTGGATTTTATACAGTGTTGAAAAACACAAACTCCGATAAGACCTGTTGCCTGACACTGAAATCAGTGCAATTCAGTTAAGTAATTCCAGTTAAGCTACTTGACTTCCAGCAGCTAGTTGGGATCCATATTGAAGAAAATATGCGTCTCTTGCCCTGGTTCTGTGCAAGATTGTTTTTTCTCGACTCTTACTCCAGAATGTGCACCTAATGAACACATAGTTGACACACTTGGCCTTTTGCTTTCTGTGTAAGCCTTCTCCTCTTATGGGAGCAGTAAACAGTACCGAGCTGTTTTACATCATTTACCTCTCCCTGGAGCCTTTATAAAGGAAGTATCATTTATATCCTTTGCTTCTGTGTGCACTTAGGGTTTATTAATGTATTGTAGGGATAAATAGTACATATTTGTCATGTATTTTGCTTTCCCACATTTCCTGGTACTTTGTTCAGCTAGCAGATGCCTTTAAGGATTGGGAAGCCTATGATGTCGGGGGAATGCTACAACAATGTTCTCCATGGTTATAGCTGCACTTGCCAGCTCCCAGAGTTGAAATCTC
>JAOXJM010000041.1:62059646-62081570 GCA_026413425.1 Tringa solitaria | reverse complement strand
GACTAGATGATCTTTATGGTCCCTTCCAACTCTAAAAATTCAGTGAAATTCAGTGTAGGGCAGGGGGACAGGTTACAGGGAAAAAAAAACTAAACCAACAAAACAGGGCATTAAAGGTCCCCAAACGATTAAGCCTACAGCGCTTAGTCTGTGATGTGTTTGCCGGGTTACAGTCAGCTTCTGGTTTTTGTGTTTGCCTCCTAAAGACAGCTCAAGTAGAGGTGTCGGAGGGCAATTCTGGGCACAGAGAGGCAGAAGCCTGGGCATGGTGAAGGTGGACTTTTCCCAGGAATTTAGAGCTAGAATGACGATGGTGCTTTCTGAGTTTAGGTCCAGACAGATCTGAGAAATGTGTAAGTTTGTATATGCATCATCAGTAATAAAATACACTGATGGGCAGAGCCCTTCAGCAGTTTGGCACACTTGATCCCTGTAAAACTGTGGGGAAAAGAGACCCAAACATTCTCAATATATCAAGGCAAACTCCTAATCTTACAAAAAGTAGCAGTGTCTTCACTGGCCGTAAAGTGGCTGTTTTTTAAGGTCTTATCTGAAAAACACTGCATAGTAGAGTGCAGGAAACTCAATTTATCTGTCTCAGAAAGATGAAGGGCTGAGCCAAATCTGCTGGGATTAAAGCAGTTGCACTGTTTCATGCTGTATAAAACATTTTTCATCATCGTGAAATATAAAGCTAATATCCAAAGCAAAACCGGTAGCAATACATTGTGATATCAGGTAAGTCCAGATATTTGAGTTTGGTCTGTTGCTGTCTTCTGATTTCTCTCCTAAGGGTGCAGCAAACTGCTTTGGTTTAACAGGAGGTGGAAAACGGTTCATCTTGGCAATGGGCTCTGACACTCCTGCTGAGCAGAGTCCAGATTCTTTTTGTAGTTGTTCTTGGGGTTGGGTGGGTTTTTTTGTTGGTTTGTTTTTTTTTTTTAAATAGGATGTCCATAAGAGAGAAATGTTCCAGCGATGAGCAGGGGCTCAGCATGATTTGATTTGTGCTATTCGTCAAGGGGAGCAGAGCCAAAATTTATCTTGTATACAACAAATAACTGCTGTCAGACCTCAGATAAAATGTATGAATTGAAGTTGATTGCTGGGAATAATTTTCTGAGAGAGAAAGTGATTTTCTTTCTTCGAACATATTTTGTGTCGTCGTGCTTTCAAAGGCTAGCAGGCAAACTAGACTTGTTTTGTACAGATGATGTCTACATTGAATAGTTTGCTCAGCCTGCGTTGAGATCTTGATGATGTTTCAAAGAGGTAACACTAAGTGTTTCAACTTATGAAACATAAATAGTGTTAACATAAATAGAGTGTTAAAGCACTTATCTGTGTGGGAAGAGGTCAAGATAGCCTGACTTCAAGCAATGAAATCTGAAAATCTGTGCCTTTCATGTCGGTCACATAATTTTCCCTTCTGTAAGCGGAATATATGATAAATCAGATAAATGTTAATACTCATAACTTCAGATTTACAATGATGATAAATCCCTATAACTGGACCCAGGAGTAGTTTGACACATTTAGCAATGCCTATAACTCTTGCCTTATGTGGTGTTTATTGTATATGCTAAATGAAGGAGGGGATATTATGAAAAGCACAATATGAAGCTGTATAATATGATAATAGTAAAACAAGTTTGCAGAAAAAGGAAGGAACCAGAAGTGCAACTGTAAAAGTGCTTATATTGAGCTTTTAAGTGTATAGTTTTATGTTTCTCTTTTTAAGTCTTTCTCCAAGTTTTACAACAGAGAGATGGGAATTAAAATAAATAAAACTGTTACACCTTTCTGCCATGATGCATTGATATTGTAGAGAGAAGGAGAAAGGAGAGGGAAGAAGACTAGAATTTCATTGAGATAAAAGTTATTAAAATTCTGCAACAATATTAAAAGAAAGCATCATCTGCATCACGGATGCTGTTTTCAAGAAGACTAAGGTAGTCATATCTCTCTGTAATTTTTCTCCCTCTCTCCTCCTCCTCTGGAGAGGTGATGTGCTCAGACTGTCATGTAGAGGTTGCTGCTTTTGTCATAGTTTATAAATGTGTCTCTTCAGATGTTTGGTGATTACTTTGGCCAGTTACCGGCCTTTGATTCAGGAGAATAAATGACCAAAGTGAAGGGGTTATTTTCAGAAGTTAGGAATAGAGAGGAATATATACCCCTCTAGCCAGTGAGCAAGGTGTTTTTTCCCTTCCAGGTTCAAAAGGCACACTAGGAAAGCAGATGCTACAGCTTCTATGTGTTTTTATATCAGTGGGAGATTTTAGGCAACAGAAATATAAGGTTACTGTCAATATTCATATAATGAATTCAGCTTCTGTTAAGCCTGATCTCACATATTGAAAATAAAATCAGAACTCAAAATATATGAATGTTACGGCAGTATAAGAGGAAAGGGGAAAAAGAATTCCCAGGGACTGACTAACAATTCTATTTAGGAATGAAGTAGAAATTCTTTTATTTTCAGTATGGAAGCTCTGTGAAGAATATGTTAACAAATCTGACAAGTTGTCATTGAGAGTTCACACTTTTTTGGCTGACACTGATTGACACTGTACTTGTGTTTGGTATAATTTCTTGAGTGTACGTACCAGAACAGTAAGAATGGACTGCATGGGAAGCGACAACAGGATTTCCACACGTGGCAAACACTGAGAGCAATTTTCTGAATGTAGGGGTGTACTGAAACTACTGCTGCAAATGAGCTAAAAGATTTAGTTAATTAAGAATTAGATACTAGAGTAACTTGGCTTAATGATATGATTACTCCAGCTTACTATTTGTCATACAAGCTTTCCAAGGTGTTAAAATACATGAAAATATCTACTTAGTTTGAATATAATGGTATTCTTTCTCTAAATCTAAAAGGCCATGTCTCATTAAAATCATTATTCTATATAATTTTAAAAGAGGCTATTAAAGACATGTTTACAGATATTTAATTCACTCCTTAAATTTTATTGGTTTTTAAACTGGAAATCTCCAGGACCTTTTCCATTCAAGTATTTCATAACAAATAAAATGTTTGAAATAAAAACTGTGTAAAATTCCAGTTAGTTTAACTTTTGTGGTTGTTCTTTGAAGGATGCTTAATAGGAAGCATCATTTTGAATCCTTTTCTAAGACTTAGAAGTCAGAATTTCTGTCCTGATTCAACAAGCGTTTGTAACCTAAAAATCTCGCTAATTAATCTGATTTTGAATAACCCCTTTCAAACAAATTTACAGAATATGTACCTGATTGGACCATTCATTTTGAATGGTTTAATTCACAATCCCCATCAAATCAGGCTTTACTATACTTCACATATTTTTACTGGTATATTTCACGTTCTGCTATAGAAAATTTATCACTGTTAATCAGGATGCAAAGCTGTATTAGTCAGTGACATGTTATTTGCTAAGTAGCAGAAACACTCAAATTGTAAGCAAGAAGTTGTCGTCTGCCTCTGACAAGTTCGTACTTATTATGCTATTGATAATTGTAACCTTTAATGCTTGCTCTCATTTCTAAAAATGCTAAATGCAGATTAAATCATGACTGTTTTGCCTACATTCTGGTAACCCTGGAGTTTGGGGGTTTTTTGCTAGTAGACTGGATAATGAGACAGTATTGGTAAATCCTCTTAAACCTACCTAAATCTCCAAAACAGAGTCTATCTCCTAACTTAAAATATTTTCATCATGTTTTATTTTTGAACTATATTCTTTTGCCAGGCTACTTTGGCACAAAATGTGGAAATTGTGACAACCATCTAATAAATACGTGTCCTTTCAAGGGTGTAGGCATTCAGTTCTTCACATTCTGGGTTACTGCAGGGTCTTCTCTAAGCAACATGTGTTGAAGCTACTTGCAAAGTGTTAATGCATTAATAAAAGTGTTTTTTGTAGTAGCTCATGCCTGGCCAAAGGAACATTAATGAGTAAAAGTGTAAGGATTACAACTTTGGTTCTGAAATATGGATAGAGCCTGTTACTTAAGTCAGCCATTGCTAGGTTGAGGCAGAGTGCAAGGAAATGAAGCTAGTTAGTCAAAACAAAGTGATTACTTGAATTCCTGGGTTAATTAAGTGCAATTCCTAATTAAGCAGTGTCTTTGTCACATCTGTTTGGCCATCACTTCAAGAGGTGATGCTGCTCTTTTATACGAAACCAATCACACCTACGGTGTGGTCACAGTACAATGTAGCTCTTTAGATGCACGCCTGGTGAGCAATAGATGTTCTGGGTGTGCTTCATCTCTTTGGTTTCTATTTTTGTTCATCTTGTATCTGCTACCCGGTTCCCTTTGTGCGGAGCCAGAAACCTTCTGTATTTCTACAGTGGTTAGTATAATAAGGTGCTGCTCTGTGATGAGCTATATCATTTTCATAAAAGAACAAAGGTAATTGACTGTGAGACTTAGAAGAACACTTGTTCTCCCTCCCCATACCCAGCCCTTTGCAATCATTTTATGAGGCAGACTCCAGGTTGTCTCATTCAAAGTAACATCCCAATTCCTTTTTGTTGCATTACAGAGCTGTGGGCACCTGTGTCAAACAGCTGGAAAAGGTTTATTGTTTCTACAACAACATGTATTGGTGCACTGTAGATAGCAATGATGAAATGTGAAATGATGTTATATCTTCTCCTTGTTTTGGACTTGTGCAAAGGAGGTGGTATGGTTTAGGTCCTCAAATGGAGGAGGTTTCAAATGGAATTTTAGTTTCTTTGCATTTGTTTGAGTAAGAAAGGTTTTTTCAAGAAAAATTCAGAGCTTTTAATTTTGGAAATAAAGCTTCCCCTGTTTCAATGGGACATGGACCTAAATTTGAATGGATGTTCTGGATGGGACTATCTTTTTTTCTCTAATGTCAGCTTGTTCTTGCACACAATATTCAGGAAAGTTATTGCTATTCAGTAATAAATATGCATTCCTGAAACATGATGGATTAAGTTTCTGTAGGTACGTTTGCAGTTCGTTAGCACAGGAGAAGTTGGGTTTGGTGTGCTTTTAAGTTCTTTTTAGTGTAAGCATGTGATGTCCAGCACTTTTAAGATCTGCTTATTGAAGAGTTATGTTTCTGAACAGTTTTGAAATATTTTCACACTGAAAAGAAATCTTTACCCTTGACTGTCAATTACAGGATAATATGGGTGAGGAGGTGCAGAAAGAATTACCAGACCATTGAAAATTCATTGTACCGAAGTTTATTATTTTCCTTGAAAATGAGAAGAAATATATTTAAAACTCCTATATGGAAAAGAATATTGAGTTGGCAAAATGCTACTAGGGAGCTAACCTTCTAAAGTTTTTGATTACTTGCAGTTTTGAATTATGAAATTTAGCAAAAGACCCCATGAATTTGCTCATCAAGGTCGAGCGATGAGATCTTTGTCCTATTACTTAGTTGTTACAATGATTTACTGAAAATGATATTGAGCTATGCAGTAGCCAGTATTACCAGGTAAGGATTGGAGGTTTTTTTCTTTCCTATTTTACCCCAGAATATCCAATCTAAATTGCTTTCAATTTCTAGAGTGTTTTGGAGGGTTTCAATGTGCAATCCTGTTTCTGTGAAAGCAGGTTTTAATGCAAAGTCATAGCCTTTTAGAATTCTATAAGAGGTGATATTGTGCCATGATGCATCTATCTTGTCTTCTTATCTGTGTCTTTGCTGGTGACTTGAAGGTGGTATTATCCATGTATAAAATAAAATCAGTATGATCAAATATTTAAAAGGTCCCTTAATATTTCAGTAACTCTCAGCAATAAAACTCTATTTTTTTCCCACCTCTCAGAACAAAAGCCTCAAAAACAAGCTCCTGTCAGGAAGCAAGCTTTGTGGTATTCATGCAGAAGAGGTAAGTAAGTTCCTCTCTATTCTGAATGTAACTAAAAAGCTTGCATAATAGTCTTTTCTACTGAGGTTCTGGTATAGGTTGTATATTATGTGTATATGGTGAGTGTTCCTAAAGCACTCTCATCTCAACTTATTTCTGTGACTTCGCTAGAAGCAACTTGAATGCATTAGAAGCAAGCTGAAAACTCAAGTTTTAGACAAATAAAATAAAGTTTGTGCATGCTTATGAAACGTATATATAGCTCTGTAGATGTATATTATACATCTGTAACATGTATAAAACTGATGTCCTTTCCCTGATCTCCCTGCTTAGAATAAGACAGGAACAGCTAAATACCTTTTTAAAAATAATTTATAATGACAAGAAAGATTTATTGTTACTAATTTCTAGAATGTTTCATAACTTCAAGGTAAAAAGGGTCACTTTGAAAAATACAGGGAAAGGAATCTTCCTTCTACTGAGGAGTGAGCTAGCAAAGATAATGATGATACAAAGCCCTATATTTTGCAAATACATAAATGTACAGCTAAATGCACTCACATGAGCAGACCCTTTAGCTATTTAACTTTTCATGACAGAATATTACTATATATGAATCTGATTTTCTCATTTATGCGACTTTAGTCATGTTTCTTTGCAAATATAAATTCTGCAAAAGTCAGTGCACCTTGACAGAACGAAACAGGAGTATAACACTTTTCTTCATGACTAAAATTTTCATAGTTGTGCTTGAATGTTATCTAGTTATATTAGTTATTTAGCCTAACTGAAGATCTGCAAGCACTGTTTCTGGGAAATCCTCAATGGTAGGAACTAATAGGGGTCTAGGTTTGGTTTGTGGGTTTTTTTTTTTTGCTAACTTTTAAAAATCTATGTTACTTCCTATATCACCACTGTTGCTTTCAAACATGCCACAGTATATGAATACAAATATATTTTCTTCTCTTGTTTACTGCTAAAAAAATTGGCAGTGTGTTCAACATAGCTTTCTGTTTTCCTCTCTGTTTCAAGTTTGTTTTTCCTTGCTGCATTAACATCTTGAATGTTTGGTAATTAACTTGAAGATCTTTTCCCTGATTACGTCTCCTTTAATATTTGCAACATAAATTTCTTTAAATCTAAGGGTGAAGCCTAGGATTAAATTAAATTTAGTGTAGTGTGACAAGCCTTGCTGTCAGAGAATTTCAAAAAACTAAACATAAGCTAGCTAACTCTCAAGGCAGCAGATTGTGAGTGTATTTTAAACCTTAAGAATTTCAGACTTTATTAATCATCCCAGCAAATTTATGGCTTTTAAGTGGGTTAGTGCCATTAGAACAAGCAAAGTTGCTACTGGAGCACCCTTTTTTGTTATTGTTTTGCCAGTTAGGTGCTGTCAGCCACAGAAACATAGTGCATTTTCTGCTCTTTAATTAGTACTGTACTCACCAAGCGTAACAACTGTGTGGAATCAGTATTCTTTCAGTTATTAGACCAAATACCCTTCATGGATACAATTGCCTACCAGGAAGCTCCTGCTTCGTTCTGCTCTCTCAGAGAATTTTAGCATGCCCTGTGATTCCTTGTTGTCCAGTTGCATAGCTGGTACAAGTGATCTTGTACCATTTATACGGCTGGCTTTTCTTCTCCAGGGATTCAGGCCCCTGGAGAAAGAAGGGCTGAGTGGTCCAAACCTCAAACTTCCCAGGACACAGAAATGGAAATATTGCCAGATGCTGTGGTTTAGAAATGGTATCAACCTGTGTCTAGAGATGGTCTTACCTGGCTGACTGCACTAAAAAGTGTCAGTTTTGTAAGTCCTCTCCCTAGAAGCACAGAAAAAACTCAAACCAAACAAATTTTATCACAAAGAATTACAGGTCATATATGTGTTTTTGTGTCACTTATATTACTCACTGAATATATATAGCTCCATAACTCTTAATTACATCACAGGTTTGTGATTTAGTGAATGAGTGATACCTTAATCATAACTCTTAGATTCCTCTACAGCCAGTTTGGATACCTTGTATGTCACAGAGACTGTATACTTTCTTAAGCACAACACGTAGAACAATTAAAGTTAGTTAAGGTTTTCTCATTGGTCTTCAGTTGATGAGGAATGTATTTCATAGCTCTACCAACTGCATTGTCCAGATCAGAAGACAGGGTTATTGAGTCTAGGCAATTGGCACGTTCTGCTGTGTAGAAGAAATAACAGCGGATATGGTTACAGAAGAAAGAGGTGAACTGAACTGATCTTGGCTATTGGTTTCAGATTTTGTGGACTGCAATAACCAATTGGTTGTATTTCTTAAATATTTGAAGCAGGTGCTAGAATTTTATCTTTAGATTAGTTTATCCTTCCCAAAATTCTGTCATAGAATTTGACTGTACCAATTGGAAAGACGTCAAATCTTTCTAAAAGCTCCTATTTACAGAAGATATGCTACCATCTGTAAGATGTTATATTTATGGATGTGCTGTTTTAGCAAATGTGGAATAGACTTCTAATCCGTTCCAGCGAGTTCTAAACATTTGGTATTAAGTAATATGAGAAAGTGTATTGAATATCAGTTGAGACTGGATTTTATTAAATATAAATTATTATTTTAACAAAATTCTTAGATAGTGAAGTAGTTGTGTGTAATATATAAAAACCTCATTTCTATTATAATTTGGTTAAATAAGTAAAAGAATATACACACCATTACTTAAAATTATTTTAAGGGTAAATTGGATAATATTTAAAACAAGTATCAGCCTAAACTGATATAAATCACATAAATATGCCTATTTTAGAGGACATGGTCACAAACTGAGAACCTAGTTCATTTGGATACTCTGGAACGCCCTAGCCATTAGAAAGAAGAACCTATGCAAAACTATGGAAACTTTTTCCCTCTAAGAAAAAGAAAATTCTTCAAAGGTGATGCCTTTAGTTACGCTTCATGAAAAGTATTAATAACATCTCATGTCTAAATTGTGTGAGCCCAATAGTTATTCACAATAGTATGAATTCATGTATGCTCTTTAGGTGAATTCCATTTTACATTTTCCTTTATATTTTTGCCTGGTTCAGACATGCTACCCTAGAAAAGAAATTGACTGATTTTGATTATTCTTCTGTGTTTTAAAGCTGATCTAGTTTCTGCTGTTGTCAGAACTTAATACTCTTTTTTTTTAATTTGTGTTCTTAAAAGTAAATATTTAAAATTTTAAACCCCCTGATTTTATTCTCCTTAATTTCAGTCAAAAAAGATCCAAGCCCAGCTGAAAGAGCTTCGTTATGGGAAAAAGGATTTGATTTTTAAGGTAAGTTTTATTTCACTATATTTAGCTAAAGTATTAGATGTAATGTAGTATTGAAGAAATATAGGAGTACGATAGCTGCCTTTATTACTGTAGTTCTAAGGAATCATTTCCTTCTCAGGATGCCAAAAAGACCTCAAAGCACCAAAGACAGACATAGTACCGTAATGCATTTTCAGAAATATCCTCTATTTTGGTCGTTTTTTTGCAAACCAAAAGTACTTTTTATTAAATTACTTTTGCAAGGAATAAAAGAATCAAAGCCTCAAAATTTATCTTTGTTTTTAAATTGACAAAACCAGTGGAAAGTATTTAGTTTATGAATATTTACATGCTCACATAAAACAATGTTCTAGTTTCCTGCTGGTGACCAAAATCTCTTGCCCTGTTCCATAGATTCTCTCGTGCGTTTCTCATCTTTCTAACTGGGCAATACTTTACAGATTATTTTTTTTTTAAACTATCAGTTCTTCAGGGCAATATCAATTATTGCTCAGAAAAGATGTGGACCTGTTGGAGTGGGTCCAGAGGAGGGCTACAGAAATGATCAGAGGGCTGGAGCACCTCTCCTATAAGAACAGTTGAGAGTTGGGGTTGTCCAGCCTGGAGAAGAGAAGGCTCTGGGGAGACCTTATTGCAACTTTTCAATACCTAAAGTGGGCTTATAAGAAAGATGAGGACAGACTTTTTAATAGGTCCTGTAGTGATAGGACAAAGGGTAATGGTTTTAAACTAAAAGAGGGCAGATTCAGACTAGATACAAGGAAGATATTTTTTATGCTGAGAGTAGTGAAACACTGGCATAAGTTGCCCAGAGAGATGGTAGATGCCTCATTCCCGGAAACATTCAAGGTTAGGTTAGATGGAGCTCTGGGCAACCTGATCTAGTTGAAGATGTCCCTGCTCATTGCAGAGGGGTTGGACTAGATGGCCTTTAAAGATCCAAACCATTCTATGATTGCCAACAACTTAAAGCAAATTTTTGTGTTTGTGATAAGCTTGAGCAATGGAATGTTCCTCAGGTCCCTGGATCCAAATTTCTCCTATATGCTGAAACACCTGTATCAAAACTGAACCTTCTAGTAAAAAAATGTCTGTGGTTTACACAATCCAAATGAATAGCCAGTCTAGATAGCATATTGAAAAAAAAAAAGAAGGGGTGGGTGAAGGGGAGACGGGGAAAAAAAAGAGAGAACATACAGACATTTTGCTGAAGTACATCAAGTTCTTGTTAACACAGAGAGAAGTTAATCCCCGTTAAAGAAGGAAGAGAGGGATTGAGGTCACCTGACTGGAGGCTGCTAATTGAGTGTAGTGCTTTTATTACTGGCATAAAGGATGAAGATAAGTAGTCATCTTCAAAGTGACTAGAGCTAGAATTTCTTACAAAGTAATTCATCTCAATAAGAGGTCTAAATTGCCTTCTGGAAGTATTTAACTCTCTCTACTGTCTCTCTATTGTATGCATAGTACTGTAAAGCTGGAATAACACAGGCCATTTAAAATACATAGTGTGATTTGTGTTTTTTTTTTTTTTTCTTTTTTACCCCATTTTTTTCATATACAGGGTAATTCCAAGGTTTTTCAGGAACAATAATTTCTGGTCATCATAAGACACAAAGCAAGGGAATAAGTTTAGAGATAAAATCTAGGCATATTATACATCTATGCAGTTAAATTTTAATACCAGCTAGGATTAACAAAAATAACACATTTTTTCTTGAAGTTCGGTTTAGCTATAATTGCTAGTTTGAACAGAGGAAAAAAAATTATAGCTCCTAAACTTGCCTGGGTGCAAAAGCTTCTTTTCTTTGGCTGAGGCAGAAGGATTGTTCAGTACTACTGTCTACTTGTTGTTTTCATTATGCTAATATGCAGTGACCCTCAAAATGGGTCTGAATTATGCAAGATTGTGTAGTAATGCTTAGCAAGGGAACATTCCTACTTGCTTTTTAGGGAAATTATTAACTAGTGTAATTAAAAACACTTTGAGAACTTTAGATGTATGGTGTTAATGAATTGTGAAGTTGATTCTGAAGTACTGAGAACGGCACATGCAAATATCTGAAACATCTCTTGACTGTGTGCAGTTCTGTACATGACTGCCTGACTTGCTAATTTGATATATCCTTCATGTGTAGTCACAAATATTTTTTCAGGCTTATTTGTTGTTCTTTTTCCTGACTGAAGGAGATTTGATTTCTGAAACAAAGGGAACAGCAAACATGCTATCCTCAAAAATAATCGTGTGAGATGTAGGAAAGGGGTAGGTTGAGTGTGCTGTTGTGTGTGTGTTTCAGGTCTGAAGAAATACTGAATGGAGTAGAAGCCATTTTATATAGAGTGGAAAGCTTTTTAAATCTCTCTCTGATCAGAGAGACACTGCTAGGTTTGGGCACGGACAGGTGGTATTTCATCTCTAGTCGCTTGGAGTCTAGGAACTAAACAGATTTCATATTTTCGTTGCTGTTGAGGCTGTTTTGTGAGGCTCTGATTCTTTCTGATAAAAGATCAAAACAGTGGATGGATAGTCTTCTGCCAGCACAGAGCATGAATGCTGTGCGTGATAATCTCTGGGCTCCTAGTTACTGTCACATTACAGGATTCTACCCTCCCACCACATTCCCACCTCATAAAACCTTACATTTTCTGTATGGCTTACTGAGGACTTTAGGGAATTCTGTTCTCTGTATAGCTCTGAACGTTGCAAGCTTCTCCCAGCAGTTCACCAGAAGGATGTAAACTTCATATTAAATTCCTAAAGGGCATGAGGGAATGCTTCTGTCTGCACCAATTAAACTCTTGCTTTCTGTGATGGAATTAATTGTGAAGATCTATATGAAGTAAGTAGGGTGGGTTTTTGTTTGCTTTCTGTTCTTTGTAATCATCATCGAGAAACTAGTTCTTAAATTGTGGTAACTATTGATGTCAATGATTTCATACTGACTAGAGCTGGGGGGATTAAGAGGGAGAGGAAGATGAAGAGGGAGAAAAGAGAGTTTTCTCCTTTATAGTCCAGTGAATTGGTAAATTGTGTCTACTTTTCGCAATATGTGACAGTAACTTAATAAGTTAATAAAATAATTTGGTTTTTTATTCATGAAATGCAGACATATGTTTGAAGAAAAATAAACCCAGCAAGAACTTTCACTATCGGTTTTTACAAGTATCTTGTATTTTTGAAATTATTGTTCTTTTAAATGTAAAAGTTGAGAATGGTTCACTCTTATGGCTTGAGTATATCTTTGTTTAGCATTTTTATATTTAATTTCTAAGGATTCTGCTTCAGAGTTGCAGAATTATGAATTTAATCTATTGCTTTATCTATTTCCCTTTAGTCATTTAAATTCTGAGACAAAATATTTTGATAGACAGCCCTAAAAAACTCAAATGTGAGCAACAGCTAACTAACCTTAGCCTACTAATGTACTTAATCTTTGTTCCATAGTAGAATTTAAATTTAAATAAGCAAATAAATAGCATCTGCCTTGCAACAAACTAGGTAATTGCTAATAAGTATTCTGCTTGTGGTCTTATCATGAGCAGGACGGTTTATAATTACGCACCTTCCTCTAAAGAGCAAACCATATTTGCTCCAGTTGGGTACACAACTGGGACCAGTTCCTGAAGCACAGCTGTCAAGGTGGCTATTTACACTGGTGAAGTACTTGCCTGTGGCCCTGGGAGACTTCTTCACATGTTTAGAGCCACTAGGTGCTTGCTTATAGGAATCTTACTCCCAAAGCCAGACAACCTCTGCTGCTCCTCACAGCAGTCTAGTTTGTTTCTGTGGTGGTATTCTTGAAATTAAGACCAGGATTGTTGCTTGTCTACAGTTCTCTTTTATGGCCCTAAATAACATTTCAGGTACTGAGCGCTCAGTACCTCTAAAAGACTATTCCATACCACACCAGTATCTCCAATTTAGGCTTGTCTTATGACCACTTACACAGGCTTATATGAGAAAGGTTACAAATAATGGGATTATTTTTCTTCCAAGAAAGTATTTTTGTCTGGGCAACAGCTGAATTGACTTACTTATAAGGGGCAAAGGATGTGTTTTAAAGACTTACCTAACTAGACCTGTAAAGGTCTGACTTTTATAGTCAAAATAATTTTCCAAATTCCTTGAGCAGAGTACTACATCCTAATCCTAATTATTAGGATGTGTGAAACTAATTTTATACCATGCACTTGATATGGTAAACAGAGTCAAAGAAAAGCAAAATGATGTGAAATTGTTTTCATATCATACTGACTGGGTATGGTAAATATTTATACCATTCCTCCCTCTGCAGTAAAATTGATGCAACCGTATGTGTTTTGCTCCTTATTAGAACTAGTTAATTACATGCCACGGTAAAACTATTTTCCAGAGTTGCAAAGTATTTATTTCTGTAATGCAGAATATGAGATTCTGCATTCCCTACAGAGAAAGAGGTGAAATGATTAAAGAAAAACAAACAAACAAAAATCCCCCACAAAACCACCAAAGACCCAATTTAGCAGAGAACTTTTGCTAAACATTAAAATATACATTACCATGTTGCCTGGGCTTGAAATAATTGATTACATAATTTTAAATCTCTGATAACCTTTTACAAAAGTGTGCTTGCACATGTGTGAAGATGCAAACGTTTTGGGGTTTCCAATACAATTCTTCTAACTGTTTGTATGCAGTTGGTGCTCTGGCTTGACCCAAATCCAGCCGTTTCATAAGCCTACAATCACTTCACCCATGATTTGCACCTGCTTGTATTAAAATCTTTATCAATTTATCAATTGGAAAAAAAAAAAGCTGACCCTTGTATGTTTGAAAAATGAGTCCATTTAACACATTTTAAAGGGTTCTTCATTTTATTCAAAGTACCATAAAACACCTGCAGAAAGCTTTCCTAAAAAGCAGCATTGTTTTCCTTAAACCGTATTTATACATGGATCTATTTATTTTTTTTAGCACAAAAAGAATGCTCTTATCTTTGTTGTTGTTTTTACATTGCCCTGTAATTCTAAATGTAACTTCTGTTGCTCAGTGCTAAAAGGAGATGATAAGAGAAAACTGAGGATGGTTTCCTATGGGCCTGTCATATCAACTTCCCTGAGAGAATACTGCAACTCATCTCTCTTTCAGACAGGATCTCTAGCCTGTACTGTGTTTATTCATCCAACGTGTTTCCTCAGCATCTGGATCTTCTGCGGCCTCCCATGGGAAATTAGCAACGCTCCTTAGGAAAAACAAGACAACAACAAAAAGCTGTTATAAAGTATCAGTTATTAATATAAATGTAATGCAGAATATTAGCGGGGTGTTTTTTTTTTCAGAGATCTTCAACCAGTGACTTTATTAGGGATAAGAAGTTCTATAAGCTACAGGCTGACTTCATGTTGCATAACAACTGAACAGAGTCTGGAAGAGGAGACTTGCTGGTTATTATACATTTAATGTAAAGCATTTTTAAAGATACTGTTTTCAGAGGATAGCTATCAAAGACTTCAGATAGGAAAATTTCTCTAAAACGTTTCCCTGGTCTTTGCCAGACATGGCACAATGAATGAAAGTAGCAAAATGAACCTCCTTTTAGGTATATTTTTATTTATTTTATGATCTTTTCTATTTTATAGACTTAATCTCATTTGTCTACTGTGGCTTCTATATTATTCTTTGATGATTTTATTAAAAAAAAAAAAGTTATTCTTTTTCTTTGGATTCAGTTTATTTTTTCTATAAGCCTTTGCTTTTCTTACAAAGAATGTAGATGAAATGAAAAGTGCCCACAATATAAGCGGAGTCTGATAGATGATGAAAAGTCTGAAAATATTCTTATGGACCTTTCCTTTTAAATACATAAATAAGAAAGGTTACTTCCTGTTTACTGAGATAAAAAATTCTTAGACACGTGGCAATCCCATCAGCACTGGTTCGGTTTCGGCAAAAGCTGTTTTCTAATGAAAATAGAAATGAGGCCTGCATAGATCAACAAGGGGTTCCTGGACAAACTCAAACAGAAGAAGGAAGCCTACAGAGGGTAGAAGCAGGGAGGGGTGGCCTGGGAGGAATATAGAGAAAATGTGCATGTAGCTAGGCATCAGGTTAAGAAAGCTAAAGTCCAGATAGAGTTAAATCTGGCCAGGCACGTCAAGGGCAACAAGAAAAACTTCTATAGGTATGCCAGTGACAAAAGGAAGACTAGGGAAAATGAAGGTCCTCTCTGGAAGGAAACAGGAAAGCTGGTCACCTGGGATGTGGACAGGGCTGAGGTACTTAATGACCTTTTTTGCCTCAATCTTCACTGGGAACCACCCAAGTCGCAGAAGGCAGACAGGAACTGGTACAGTGAGGTACTGCCCAGTGACTGGGTTTGAGACTATCTGAGGAACATGAAGGTGCACAAATCCATGGGACCTGACGAGATTTATCCGTGAGTCCTGAGAGAATTGGCAGATGAAGTTGCCAAGCCACTATCCATCATATTTGAGAAGTTGTGGAAGTCTGGCAAAGTTCCCGCTGACTGGAAAAGGGGAAACATATAATACTCATTTTTAAAAAGGGGAAAAAGCAAGACCCGAGGACTACAGGCTGGTCAGTCTCACCTCTGTGTGTGGCAAGACCATGGATCAAATCCTCCTGGAAACAATACCAAGGCACATGGAAAATAAAGAGGTAATCGGTGACAGCAAACACGGCTTCACTGAAGGCAAATCGTGCCTGATAAATTTGGTGGCCTTCTACAATGGTGTTACAGCATTGTTGGATAAGGGAAGAGCAACAGATATCATCTACCTGGACTTGTGCAAAGCATTTGACACTGTCCCTCAAATGGACACTAAGCCCAGCAGGGCATTTCATCCATGATGAGCAGAGCAAAAGGATTTTTGTAGCCTGTACCCAAGTGTTCTTTGCCTTTTCTACAAAAAACATGACATATTCAGTGGTGATATCATCTTGAGTCATTCATCCCTACTGTTCTGTATTGTAGATTTGTTTTATTGATTATTCTTGTCTGTATTTAGCATCTTATATTTGATTTTGGTGAATGTCATCTTATTTTTTTCCAGTTTGTCAGGATAAATTTAGATACATGCCTTCTTCTATGACACACAGAGTTCTGTTTTGATGTCACCAGAATGTTTAATGAGTATATGTCTGGTTCACTGTTTAGGTCATGAATGAAACATATACCTAATAAAACTCTGTCCCCTAGAGAAGGCAGTCTGATTATTCTTTTCAGTACTTTTCCAAAAGGTGGATATTGTACTAATGGATCTAAAAGTCATGACATCTTCAACTTCTCTCTTTCTGAAGATGGGTATCAGGGTATCACACACATTCTTTTCCAGTCTTCAGGTTTTTCATCCACTCTGCTATGTCTCTAAGGAACTGAGATTGTAGAACCTAAACCACTTCCGAAAATAATAAAAGTGATGATGCATAAACATAAGTAATAGAAAGCAATCAGGTGAAAACTCTTATCAATCTGTGATTGGACAGAGTGGTATTAGAGACAAAATTGATCTTTTGTCTAAAACAATTTGTCTAAAAATGTAGAACTGCATCTAAAATAAGAGGTCTGTGTATCATAGCATTTAAATTTGGCTGAAAAAGGGGTGGAGGTGGTCATGGAAATAAGTCATTCATCACCCACCCCCAAAAAAAAAAAATTTGGGAGGCAGGCTTAAATAATATTTTGCATCAAAGATATCATGTGAAATTTGCCCTGATCTGGAGAGATGAGCTCAGTAGTATTATTTTGAGTAATTATTTCAAAGTATGATTTGTTCTTTTGTAGAAAAGGTCCTTTGAGTGTAAGAGACAGCATCATGGCTGCAAGTATTGCAAAATGGTTTTCTTCATCTTTAGGTCAAGAATTATAATCTTTGTGCTAATATTGCTAAATATTTGTGAGTGAGAGATGCCATGATTTGGTGGTTATACATGCAGATCAGGCTGTCTACAAGCCCAGAGTTCATGGAGTGGTTTGCATTTCATGCTCTGGTTCCATTTGTATACATTAGTTTGTGCAAAGCCAGATAGAAAGATTGATGATACTTTTCGTTCAAAGCATTTTCAATACAAGGTAATTACAAAATGAGTGAAGTTATATGTTTAATAGCTTAATGCTCTTTCACAGAAGTTGCAGTATCCAGTGATGTATGACAGCCAAGAGCACGTTGCCAGGGAGAGCAGAAATTTCATGTTGCAATGTGATAATGTTCAGCTATTACTTTGAAGACTTGCTTGAAAATAGGTGTGTTTTCTTCAAGAAGTATCCTTGTTTGTCAAAAGTCATCAGGGTGGCAGAAAGAAAATTTTAAGTACTCAAAGCAATTGCATTAATGGCTGAGGTAACAGAAGTGTGGCGGAGATTTTATTCTTGTTGTTATATGAAGGTTATTCTATTTAGCTGTGGATTTCTAGAATACAGTAATTTTACAGAATTCATTTTTTGCTATTTTGAGAATAATAGGATTGAATCTAAATTTTGTGCAAGGTGTTTTTTCACTGATGAATCTGGCAAGTTGCATCCTGAGGTGGATGACTGATGGGCTGGGCTGGGCAGGATTTTATGGGTTAATGTCACGAGTGGGAATTAATGTTTTCTTTGAGTTCTTAGATACGAGATGGTGGGGTCTTCCTTGAAGTATTTCTACTCTGTAGTATAACGAATGTTGTATTTTGTCTTCGTGGTTTAGGATCCCTAGAGCTCTTCCTGCATGTGGTAGTTCAGTCTTAAGAACTGCTGGATCTTTCTTTGCAAGTGAGAAGGCTTATGGTGCTTTTTTTTGTTTGTTTTTATAATGCTTTTATGTATTATTCACTTCGGTTTGTGTTTTTTTTTTCTTGATCAAGTGAGCATGTTTGTACACTTTTAGATATCTAGTTGGATGTTGCCCACTGTTGACTATATAATTTTGGGTTATCAGTTATTTGTGATTAGATCTGATTCCTTATTGGATGTAGAAGAATGCTTTAAGACAGGAAAATATTGAGTTGTTTTTCTCAGTAGAAGCTGAGGCGTCTGGTAGAGATAGGAAATTGAAATTTGCTTAGTTGATTTTTGTGAAATATATTAGGGCTGTTGCATAAATAAATATCTGTCATTGATGTTTGGGTGGTAAAAGATACCACTTTTCAGACAGCTGTCTTGTTGAGATAACAAAGTTTAGGGACCATTTCCTCATCTTCTATTACATCATCTTTTATCACTGTATGGTGAGTGAGTAGTTCTTGTTTTCAAGAAACATAAGATATTTTTTTTTCAATTTTATGTCTTTTGTAGTAGTTTTTTCTTTTTTTTTCTGAATAGTGGTACAGTGTATTTTCACAACATTGACAAAAGTGTATGCAGAAAGTCTTATCTAGATTATGTGTGTGTTGCTTAGGAAGTAGGTGTCAGTGTTTACCTTGGCATCTTTTTGCTGGTGTGTATTTTCCATTTCAAACAACATATTTTAGCATTTTGTATATTGTTTCTATGATGTTACAATCATTAATAATGTGTTAATGTTAGCACATTATGTTAGCAACTCAGGAAGTGCCCACAGATCTAGACAGAATTGGCTGCTTAAAAATACTTACAAGCTATTTGCAGATATGGGAATTTTTTTTAATATAAAGAGATAAGTGACATACAGAAAGGTGGAGGGATGTCATCATATATGTATTTCCCAGAAAGGACATTGCATTATGTATTAACATAATTCATTGATATCCTTATTCATGATATCCTTCAACTATTCTATTTTTCTAATGGTTTCGTGCAGTTTTGGAAATCACAGATTTGCAAAAATGTGGATATCATGTCAGTACTTAATAATTCAGGCATATTAGTTTATTGTCAGTACATTTTTTTTACAACACAGTTGTGATCAGGAAAATTGTTGTAACTCTTTTAATGAACTGAAAAATCCAATTTTAAAAGGTGCTATATGGCCCTGAGGACGTGGTCTTAAGGATGCAAACTTGCATTAGGAGGTAGTGCAGTCTTAAATAGCTAGTCTGAGTTACTGTGTGAGACAAGGCCAGTTGATAGCCAGCATGAGACGAGGTTACTTAAATCTAGCAGCAGCTCCACGTTTAACTGGCAGCGTACAGCTGCTCAATCAACTTACAGACCTGGTCCTGCTCCCGCTAAAATGAGAAGAGGTTTGCTATTGATGTCAAATTGAAATTGATTGGGACTTTGACTGACGTTTTCCAAATGGCTTAATTATAATAATGGAGTGTGCCCAGCAGGGTTGAAAAATTTAAAAGCATTGTCACGTAAAGTATTGAAAAATTCTAAACTGCCCAAAGATCAGAGAAAAAAAATAGGACAGGGAAAGACATATAAGAAGCTAAAAGATGAGTCACAACTCATCTTGTGTAAGCATACAGCAGGAAAAAGAGGGAATGTTTTCTATGAAAACAATGGACCTGAATCCATGTGTGCTGTATGTCAAAAGGGGGGAAGATGTTGTATGAGTAATGCTGAAGCCAGAAGTATGCTCTGAGAGCAGCTGTTTTGGCACAACCATTTTTCTTCAAAGTGTATCTTCTGCAGCGGTAGGTGCTGTAGAAATCACCATGAAAAATGTCTTTTTCTGAAATATTAGAACCGAAGACATTTCATGCTGAGGATATCAGGACGTGATGTGCTGCCAGACTCTGTGCAGTAAGGGGGGGAATGGTCAGACACAAACATGACAAATTGTGAAACTGAGGAGCAGCCACCTGCCATGATATCCATATGTGTTGGCTTTCCCTGGAACTGGAGAGGCTGGAGGAGCAGCCGAGGTGGTGCCTTGAGCACCAGGTCCTTGGTGGCACCTGGCACAGGTTGAAATCCAGAACCAGCTGCTCTCCTGGCCCTGGGGCTCCTCTACAAACCATGCTGTGGGGTGACTGCTTGGGAGATCACCCGGCTCCAGGCAATCAGCATCTGGAGCACGCTGATGTGTATGTGCTAAATTGGGTGTGCTTCCTAGCAGAGGGAATTTTGAATACCTCAGCATTTGCTCCAAATCAGACAGAAATTAAAATTACTTGAGAGGATCATTCTGCAGTATTTAGTCTCCCTCTTGCTTGATTCTGTTTTCTGGGAATTGCTGGCAGCTTAGTCAGAGCCATCTATGTAATGATCTGTAGCATGAAGTTCTCAAAATAAATACAATAAATCTAATCTGTATTTTGGGAGGGTTTTTTAAATTTCCATATGACTCATTGTTGGCTGTTTTGGAGGCACTTTGCAATGATTAATGAATACTGTATGTGTTGGATATTTTAGACTTTATTCATTAGCTGAATATGAGGTAATGTTTTTGAAACTGAAAGTTTTGAGAGAGTTATTTCTTGACAAACACTTTTAAGTTAAGTGATATTCCCAGAAATACAAGTTCAGTTTTTTCTGGTTTGTATTTTCCTGGCTGAATTATACTCTTGACTGGAATGGTCAAATCTTAGAAAGAAGTCCCAAACAAAACAAAAAAACCCCGAAGCTTTGGGCAAGATGTGAACTAATCCTCTCTCAACAAAAGAAGTAGTTAAGTTTCCAGTGCACTACTGACAGAGGTGTAGAGCACGCTGGTATGCCCCAAATGAATTTTAAAATGCTTACCTCCATCCGTGTTTGTTCTCTTACTGCTAAAGTAAGCAATACAACTGTTTAAAGAAGACTGACTCAGAAAAGAAAGAGCAGCAGGTTGTTGTAGTCGTGGGGATCAGTTATCCATGGGTCGTAACAACTGGTGCTAAAACCAAAGGTGCTCTGCCCTGAACTGAAGGGGGGAAAATCCCCTCCAGGAGATAAAAAGGCAGACCAGGCATGAAGGTGGGTGATGTGGCTCTTCTCTTCACGAGCATCCTCTGAGCCTGTTTCTGCAGAGAAATAGTTACTTTCTTTTAGCTTATAGGTTGAGTACTTCACTAAAACCCTAGCAAACTGCTATTTTGCTTTTATTGCAATGAGTTTTATCTGAAGGAAAAGCATGAGGGTTGGGGAAGAAAAAGGGAAATTTCAGCTAATAAAAAACCACAAAGGTCTTATTTCCATTTTTTTAAATGTACATCCAGAATAGTCACAAATGAGAGATAAAAGCATTCTGTAAGTAATGAACATTAAGAGAATGTACAAGCTGTGAGTCTTTGCAGAAATTATGTTTCTAACTGACTTTTCTTCTTGTTGTAAGTGCTTGAAATATAATTCAGATGTTGCTGAATGCCTGGGTTTTGCTGCACGACTGATTAAATGGAATACCTGCCAGAAAGTGTTATTCTCAGTCACATTTAACACCTTGTTCTATAGTACACAGTATAACTTAAAAGCACAAGCCTCTGTTTTCTAAGATACAAAAAATGCTTGGAGAATAAGCACAGTAGAATTGTGTTTACCAGATAATTTATTCAATTTTGAGGTTAAATGGTTTCTAATTAAAAAGTTGTCAGATGTTAAAAAAATAGTCAACTATAAAATAAAAAGTTGTACAGTAAATATTTTATCTTTTTTTCTTAAACATTCATTTAAGGCCTGTGGGGGAAAAAATGGAGCTCAGAATATCCAATCTACTTAACATGTGATTAAATGTCACTTAGTCAATCATTTTTTTCTTATTAAGCAGAATGTGTGACAATTTTGTCCTCAATAAACAACAATCCTCGGTATGAAATACAATACATCCTTAAAGTTTTGCAATAACCAACTAAAATCCAAATTTATCATGTCTCGAAGTGAAGAAAGCCCAGTCATGGCAGCCCCGCTTCGCGCCCCAGCCCGACCGACCCAGCCCTTAGAGCCAA
>JAOXJM010000041.1:62045442-62058319 GCA_026413425.1 Tringa solitaria | reverse complement strand
TGCTTTTTTTTTTTGTTATATGCAGAAATTCTCTCTGGTCTGAATTACTCATTATAAAAAAACTACGTCAGTATGGATTTCTCTCTGGATGTCTCTTTACTTGAAATCAGACTAGCCTTTTCTTTTTGCTTTTTGTATTTATGCCTGGAAAAATTTAAATATGGGTGTTTTGTGTAATGTAATTCACAGTAAAGGTAAGTACATTCATTTAAGTGAGTTAGAAAAGTATACTTCACTGACAGTAATTGCTCAGTGCAGTCTTTCAGAGAATGAAAAAATTATTTATCTCACTGTTTCCTCTGAAAGACCTCATTATACAAAAATGCCTAAGAGAAACTTAATATTTTTGAGTTTTTCCAGGCTATGCTTTTTAAAGATACTTTACTCCTTATGAGAATTGGGCTTGTGTAGTCATACTGGTATTTTTTCCTTTTTCTTTCTCCACACTAATTGAACTGAGCTCCCTAAAAAACTTATAAATTAAAACAGCAGTGAATCTATTGCAATATGAATTAGCCTTGTTAGAAAAAAATTTTCAGAAAAATACGATTATGCTGCAGTTTTGGGATAAATGTCACTACTTTCTATTGAGTGGTTCATCAAAAAGGCATTGTTACTGCCAGGATTTTATTCTCACTTGTCATCAATTGAATCTATACCATTGGCCTATTGGCTTAGTAATCTGTGAAATAAAGTGAATCTACATGAAAGTTACAGAAAAAATTACTTCTTCAAAATCTAAAAATATTACCAACAATAAGAGTAAACTTGGCAAATGCTGGATTCCAAAAGACGTATGAATACATGTGAGCTTGTCCTTCAGAAGAATACCTTTTCACCATAAACTGAAGACGTTTTACACAATATGAGCAATGCTATGACAATATGTTAAATTAATTAATTCTTTCTAATGGAAGACAGCAGTTAAAGAAATTAAACACTTCTCCTCCAACTTGATTTTTGAGATGGGTGCAGTTTCATTAAGTACAGTGTATTATACAGCACCAGACATTCCCCTGCAAGGAAAGAGGCAGCAGTCACCCGTAACCACCATTACCTGCTGCTTATCAACTACCTGGACTTTCAGATGCCTACATAATGTGTGTGTGGAAGAAAACCAAACATCCTAAAATTCACAGTTTTAGCTCTGGTATTTCACTGATTTAAGCTGTAACACAGATGGTTCACAGAACGGAGAAGTTGCCTAGTTGTCTGGCCCACACCATGCAGCAATCCATCATCTTCCATGTGATTCTGATCCTTTAGCAATGCATATCATCAGAGATGCTATCCTGGCCTCTCATTTATCGTGTAAATGTTATTTTGCATAATTTCCTTTTTAATGGCAATTCAAATTATTTAATTATTTATACTGTTTTTTTCAAATCTTGGCTGTAATTAATTGAAAACGAATACCTTTGTATAACTGTACTGTAAAGATAGTTTAATAAGTAGCAATAATTAAAATGTTAACGATGAGAGAAAATACTAGGTCTAGTTCTAGTATCAAATGAAAACTGTCTCTGTGTCAGATAAAGCCAAGTTTAATGTTCAGTCTTTCAAACATTGACTGGGACTATGCTTATTGTGAGCGATATTATGTACTATATTTAGTAACAGATGCAAAAGTTAATGAACTTTAGAAAAATTCTAGTATGTTATTAAGTTTTTTTTTCTCTAAAAAGCCAGTGATAGCTGGAGTTAAATTTTGTAAATTCGATGAAATTGAAGGATTCTTTCCATATTGGGTGCTTTGCTGCCAGACTGAGGAACCAGACCAGTGATCTGATTTGTGTCTTGTGTGTGTGATGGTGACTGGAATCAGGTGTAAGAAATGTGATGCAATGGAAATTAGGGTTTGCAATCACAAGAGATTTCCTGTCATAGGAGTAAGCAGTTGGCTTCTGCTTTGAAGCAAAATTATCTAACCATACATGGTTTTGACTAATGAAACTGTGGCTGCTGTGATAAATCTGCAGATAAATAGCTAATCCTGTTTTAAAATGTGACTAAGTAGCTCTTTACATGAGCAGGGAACTGAAAAGCCAGGCTTTTGTCTTTTATCAACCCATGCCTAATTCTAATAGTTGTTTGATGCCTAATGCTAATAAACACCACTTGAGGTATCTGCTGAGGACTACAGGCTTGTTTAAGCTCATACACATCGGCCATGATATGTGCTGCAAGTGCTCTCATCGCCCCAACGCAGGGACCAAGTTAACCATGTTTTATGGGGTTTACACTAAGGAGCATTTCTGTTGTGTGGCTATACATTAAGCTATGCGACAGTCAGCAGAGTGGATGTGATCTTGAAAAGTCTGGGAAGAAAATGGCACCTGGCTGGGGATGAACTTCAGAAACCTGGTGAGTGTGGGGTGGTGCTGAGGGAAAGGGTGCTGGCAAATGTTTGGTCAAAATTAAAGCGTGTTGCTCTTTAGCTGAGAAACGAGAACTTGAGCCAATTATTCTGTACACACAAAATGTGCATTACCTAATCAGAGAGATGGGATAACTGATTAGTCCAGTGTCTTTCTCTGTGGTTCCCATCATAAACGGGGGACAACTGTGGGCAGCTTTGCAAATACAACAGTAAAAGAAAACTGTGTCTTCTTCCTTTTGGTTGCATAGTCATGCATTATTAATGACAGGGCAGAGAACTGCAGGAATCTGGGAGCTCCTACTTCCCCAAAATGGAAAGGTTTTGCAGAGGTTGTATTTCTCTAAAGCGAGCAGTCTGTCTGAGTGTATCCAGCTCCTAGGAAAGAGGAGAGAAATTCATTGTCTTTGTTTACTAAGGTTTTAAAAGCATCTCCTGAACCCCTGCACTCAATACATTGAATATATGTTGTAAAAAGCTGGATCTCCTCCTGAAGGACTATGCAGCAAAATAATGTTACATCATATAAAAAGCCAACAGTCTTTCCACACAGGGGGCTGGCTGCTGCTTGACCCTCACTTCAAACACAAATCTCCCCAAATGCCTTCTCGCTATGTAGTTTCATAACTAGCTATTCTTGTGAATTTTCCTTTCATATGTCCAGGGAAGGAGATGGAGAACCAAATCTGGACTTAACCCCTTGTTACAGCAGCAGAGGGTAGCATTTGTGATGTCTATATGTATGAACATTTGGGTGTTTTCTAATTTCTCTGTTTATGCCAAGTTATGTTAATGTTACCATCTCAGTCTATACAACATAGTGTTTCATATTACAAACAGAAGTCAGATAAATGAACAAGATATTAAAAACTGTCTGAATACTTGGAAATTTCCAAAAGGATACTATGGCATGATTCTAAATGCTTTACAGTATGGAATATGATCTTTAAGGCCCCTTCCAACTCAAACCATTTTATGATTCTATGAATTACTTTTGCTACTCACACTGAAATGAAAGAGTAAACTTGGATTCACATAAGTGAAGCCAATTTGAGCCCAGTTCCCACATAAGGATACACTTTTTCTCAGAAAAAAATTAAATCCCTTGAGGCCTGGTCTTTTTTGCAAGCGATTCTGACCCGATTCATGTGTATTACATGTAAAATTTATATCCTTTCCTCACTCACAGACACTGCATGAAAAATTATGGGGAAAAAATGCCTTGTAGATTGCATCAGCTTTTTCTTCTTCATTCCCACAGGCACAACAGCTAACAGATCTGGAGCAAAAACTAGCAGTTGCAAAAGATGAATTGGAAAAGGCAGCCCTTGACAAAGTAAGAGGTGTAATGTAATGTAAGCATGTTTATCTCTATCACCTGTGAATGTTTCGGTGTAATTTGACAAAAACAAATGAAAGTCTTACAAAGATGTAGATGTTTACTTAATTGCATGTATCTGGGTACAATGCTACTGAAGTCAGTGGAACTAATTATGATGCATGAAGCTAAGTACAGCTGCAAAGTTATTTAAGAGAAGGGCAATCAAATTAGAAAGAAATACCTCAAAAACCCACAGAAAGCCAAGCGCTACAATTCTTTATGTGCAAAAGTACATTAGCGTGAACTTGCCTGTTACTGATAGGATTTTTATCTGAGGTTTAGTCATAGTTCCAGGTAGGATGCAGTAGGGATATGGGTCAGTTTCCTGTTAGGGTGGGACTGATGTGACCCTGCTGTGGTCAGAGGTGGCCGCCCAGGACAGGGAGGCAATGGGGAATCTCAGGAAGGGGACAAAGCAGGACACGTTCGCTCCTGACAGCTGTGCAACAGGGGAACTTTATTCTAAATTTAGGGTAGCTGGGAAGGAAATATCATGCAATAGGAAAGCTGTTTATCAGAAAGGAAAAAAACTTCAATACGTTATTAAAGACAACTTTTTTTGTTTGCTTTCTAGTATTTTCAGGTTCCATTAGAGGTTTTAAAAAAAGTATACCCCTCGAGCTAAAAGCATTTTCTTTAATCTTCAATATTGCAATCACTGAAATCATCCTCTTGAGTGAAGATTTTCATCCAGCATTGCAAAATATAAGCAATGCTCACAATAACATTATCCAAACCTGTGTCGCGTCTGGTGATATATCATGTTTCTTGTCAGTACACTGAACTGAGCTGTTCCACGTGTTAATTTAAAAATTAAGCATGTTGTTTGTTTGCTCGTATAACATTCACAGGCATGGTCTCTCCCTAGTGCCAATTCACTTTCTGTGGCAATGGCAAGAGAGCAATGCTTGCCGTAAATACCTTCTAAATGCAGTTATTCATTATAATGCAGAGAGTTGTGAAGGAGACAGCAAAGAACATTTGACATCAGGAACTTTTAATGAGAATGCTATTGAGGGATTCTATCTACAAATTAAAAGGGGATTTGCAGCACACCCAACTGACTTCTCTGACCTTCTGTTTCTTTCCTATTAAATGTTATAGAATTTTGATTTAGGGCTCAGTTACGATTTCGTAGGCTTACCAGACGCCCGGTGTCCTCTTCTTGCAAATTATCATTGAAAGAGTCTTTGGATGGCGTTATCGCTTACATGCTGCAAAAGTCCAGTGGAAATGGCACGCAGGAGTGAAAAAGGAAGCACAGAGGAAGGAAAAAGGCACAGTTCAGGCCAGTGAGAATTGTGAGACAGTTATATGAGACTAGAAATGTCTGTGTTTGACTAGTTCTAACTGCAGAGAAGTAAGACCATTTAAGTTGCAGGTACCTTTTCCCCCTGGTTAAGAGCTTTTCTGTACGTACTATGAACTTAAAAGAGTTAGTGACAGCTGATGGCTCATCCATATGAAATCTTGGCCTTAGCTGTTTTGACAATGTTAGCACACGTAGTTTCAGCTAAAGGAATGGAAGCAATATGTAAAGCAATGCACATTTTTGCAACATGAGCTGTATTTGAAATGATTAATTGAGTGATCGAATTCCAGACTGTGCCTATAAATAGGCATTAAATTGTATTTTTCTTTTGGGAGGCTGTCAGGCTTATCTATTAAATATTAGTTTGTGCTGACAGTGGACTTGGTGTCTCTCATAAGTCTATTTACACCACAGCACTTTTCTAGTTTCTGTGATGGATCCTTGGAAGACTGACAAATTTTTGCATTACCGAAGCCCAGATTATTCTATATTGAATTCAACCACATGACAAGAGTATAAACAGATCTGGGAAATCTAAAGACACGCATCTCACGTTGGCAGTATTTTAACTACTAAGCAGCCTGTTTGGCCCACAAGCACATCTATGCAAGGTTATTCAGAACTTTGTCAAACAACGTCCTTGGTTCCAATAGTGTTTCCTTATGTCATAGACTTGTGCCGCCCATTTATAGATCTCCTGTCAGCAAAGTCAAAATTGAGTTTTGCTACCCATAGGATGAAATCGAAATATTCTGCTTTTACTTTAGGAATAGCACAATGGCTGGCCATAGGCAAGCTAGAACAAGCACTGGATGGTAGGGGCAGGAGATAAGAGTAAATTATTCAGAAGGATTTCTGGACAGGAGGTGTGTTCTTTCAATCAGTGTGATTTGCAGGGAGTGCTTGGGTCATAAATGCTATAATGGTTGAGTCCATGTCTTTAAGGAAAATTAGACAGTCTGCTACCTCTGCCAGTTTGGTGTCTGAGCTTATTTTGACTATGTCAAATGGTAATTTATGCTCTGTGTGCAGCCAGTGCTTGAAAAGGTAGGGGAAAAGACATATTACATGAAAAGAAGTACGCTAAGATCTTCTGTTGTCAATTAGAAATTAAAAGATCTCAGAGTCAGATGGATAAAGTAATCCTTTCCCCCTTTTACATTGCCATTAGGTCACAGACATATTGGTCTGACTCAGGGTTCATACATTTTAATAAGTAGTTATTGATACAAAGTGCTGTCCTCTTTGATGATAATCTAGCATTCCTCCTCGCTGCACACATCTTAAGGGAAAGACATTCAATTTTGTCTGTTTGCAAACAAACTAAATTGCATTCTACCTCCTATGTCTTTGATTTTCCATATTGTGCTGTGCATTAATGGTCTTTTTATGATTGTCTTTGATCCCATCATTGAAAGGTACCCTACTAACTGTTTTTATTTTTAAAGAAACACTCAGATTTTCCCAGTTATGAGAAAAACTTTCCCTGAAATGGAATGAGGGAATGTATCTGATGTTAAATATGGAATATTTGTTAGGTTCTAAAAAACACTTGTTCAGCAGATAAACTAAAATAAGGTGGTGAATGCTGAATGTCATTGCTTACGATTCATATAACTGTGAAATATTTTTATATTTTGTATGAAATATTTCACATACATAGTATGCAGTGTGTAATATGTTGAATAGACATGTGTTCTCCATCAACTTTTGCCACAGTATATGTCACAATCCTTGATTTATGTATCTTCAAAAAAAAATCTTTGAAGGTCAAAATGTGCTGATGTACCTGGGAGTTACAGGCATATTCTTAATGTAAAGAATTAAGAGCAAGATATTTATTTTAAGGTCAAATGCTGCCAAACTTGACCTGCCATGAACATATGGATGTTACCTCAATATCTAACATTTTACTTCAAGAGACTTCCTGTGATGGAGCGAGGATTTAAAATGAGATTTCCTCAGTGTCGTAGTTATTTCACTGTTCTTACTGTCTCAGCTTATTTCAGTGACAGACTGCTATTTTCATTAACACATCTATCTGTATTGCTGTGAGTAAAATGGCAGCATAACATGACTTGTGAGGACTTCATCACTTAAAGGTTTTAGTTTGGCTGCCTGATGGACAGTAGTAATGGATCCGGACAACGATATTCTTAACAGATGAAAAGACCTATGTTTTATTTACTATACACTGCAGCAGCACAATATGCACATGAGGGAAAGTAGCCTTTGTTGAATTAAAATCAATCTTTATTACCTGTGGATAAATACCAATTATTGTGAACATTATAAACAAAATTCCATGCAAAGTCTGCATCTTTGCAATACTAGCGAACATTTACTTCTCTCTAACTATTATATGTAAAAGTCTGGACACTGTATGATGTTTGGTAGATTGTATTTTTGTTTCTTTTCAGATAAAATAATATTTAATAATTACTTGCAATAATCAGTGTGGATAAGTGGAAAGTGAAGAGCGCAATGACTTTCTAGGCAGTTTGGTGTGTAACAAGCACAGTAACCTAATCATATTAAAAAAACCTGCTTTAAACAGCCTCAATTTCTTCTGTTAATAAGAAAAAGCAGCAGCTGCTCATATATGTTTGCTTTAATGCAGAGAGAGAAAGCAAGCAATTCTGTTTATAACAACGCACCTTAGAGAAGTGATGATTTCTTATTTTCCCCAGGAGTCACAGCTGAAAGCTCTGAAGGAGACGGTGCAGCTTTGCCTGTCTTCCGTTCTGCACAATCAGCCTCCCGCTATGAAGCTAATCCCTTCAAAACCAGCTGAGAAGCTGACATCCCCGCTTACAAAGGGCTCAAAAGTTGCATTTCAAGTGACAAGCACCAAGGTATGGTTTCTCTCTCTCTCTCTCTCTCTCTCTTTTTTTTTTTTTAAACATCTTTGAAAGTTTGTCCTGTAAGAGCACCAAACTGGAACTAAGGAGGATTTGAAATTCATTGAAAGATTAGGATGAATTTTGAGGATAATTCTAAGACTGTTTCTGATGTCAATAAACTTTTTTTTTTTTTTAAAAGCTGAGAAGCAGCTACTATTTTTGCTGAGGAACAAAATTCTGTCTATCACTTGCTAAATGGACCATGTCTGCATACCAAATCTACAAGGAAGATGGATTTGCATCTAAAATAAGTGAAGATGCTAAGTTTTAAGATTATTTACCTGTGAGGCACTGATAATGAGTTTGTGGTAATGTAGCACTAAACAGTAAGATATTTTTTCCTTATTATGGTTTTTTTAGTGAAAAAGACTGATATAAAACCATAAAATAGTCTGTGACACGCAAATCAAACTTGCCAAAAAGGGGATCTATGTTATCAGTAATAGGCCATAGGGAGCATGCAGTTTAGGAGAAAGCATGAGAAAAAGATTTGATGAAAAGTGTTTTGATTCAGTAGATTCAAGAATTTTAATGCAGTCAAAATTTAAAGCAATTAACAACCGTCCTGATTATTTTCATCTCCAAGGTTGCATTTTGCTCATTTATTCAACTGATTCAATAGCTCTAGAAGAAATCTGTTATTTCAACTAAAAAGGAAGTTTTTCAGAAGAATGACCAAAGGATATTTTACTATCCTCTCTAAATTCTCTTTCCTGAAATATAAATAGCAATAGCTAATTCATAGCCAATTTGTAATTTTTATACAGCAGCTGTTGATATTCACCATTAGTACAGAGACTGAAGCCAAAAATTAGTAATCTTTCTGTATGTAATTAAAATTGAAATATAATTTTAGAAAGCAGAATATAATTATAAAACTGGATCTCACATTGCTGCTCTTAAACAATGATGATTGTTGGTTCCTTAATAACCGTTTTATAGGAAGAAACCTTCAATCCCCAAAATTATTACCTCTGGAAACAGAACACTATTAATTAATAGCAGCACATGGGGATATTGTTGCTCACTTAGATTAAGATCACTGGTTCTGTGTTCTGCAGGAGAGTGGACTCTTTCTTTGTAGGTCATGCGGTCTGAGCTTCACTCTGGGATCTCAGGAGGACGTTTTTCCTAATTACTGTGGTTGTAGGATTGTCGATTTTGTTCTTATTGTCCTTCTCTTCAGGTTGGAAACATTTGTGCCTCTGCCATGAAAGCAGAGGTGTGCTGAAGGATAACGCTCAACAAACCGCACTGCCTGTGTTTAAGATTGATATAGGGTCAGAGCCTTTGAAAAAATTTGGGTCTCCTTGGTTTTAAAGGTATCAATGTAGTGCAACGAAAGAAATGGGAATGCAGTGCAGAGATTAGAATTAGATTTTTGATGTTTAACTGAAACACAGAATACTATTCTTCTTTCCACGATCATATAGATTTAGTGGTTAATGTTCCTGTTTGTTAAATGTATCAGTATTTCCATGCTCCAGCCTTTTGAGAACCAGCACTTAGTCCTCTGTATCCAAAAGTGCTTGAATAAGTTATATTTCCTCTTTTATAGACGTTGCTCACATTTCTCTGCACTTGGCACATGCCATGAAAATGTCTGAGAAAATAATGGCCTGCAATCATCTTCTTCTACACATTGACACCTCATTACTACAAATCTGTGCATTATCTGTGATTATAAAACCACGGAAATCTGCTGCTGTGAAATAGGTTGTCAGAGAATCGTAGTCAGTCCAGAATTATACCCTCTGCACTTGAGCTGTATTATAGAAGGTTTTTTTTCTCTGACATCCATTCTTATGTGTCTTTTCCTTGGATTTTTTTTTCCTCTCACAAACCAACTAACTACAGATGTATAGCTTGCTTTTTTTTAAATTTGATTTATATAAACATTTTGATGTAGCAGACTAGTGTTTTTAGGTGAATATAAATGTCTGTGATTACTTGAATATGTTTTCATATGTAAAAATGGGAACCTCAGATGAGCAGCACTTACGCGTCTTGTCACGTCTGATAAGCAGCAGTTTCACCTTCAGGAAAGAAATCATGATTTGTCTGGTAACTATCTTATTTCAAACATATTCTCATCCAACATAAAATTGCTTTCTACAAATGTCAAACTTATTTTAAATCCAGTGAAGGGTACATCATATGATACTTGTATCACTTAGGGACAACAATCCCTGGGACTGGGGGGCCTCCTGCTTAAAAAAAAAAAAAAACAAAAAAAAAAGGCAAATAGTATGTTGTATATTTGTATTCATAACTGGTAACCATAATACCTGAGTGCTTGTTAGAGATAATTAACACAAGAATGTGGTGTAGAAAGGATATTTAGGAAAGAAAATTGCCAAATTTCTTGGGAAGGTTCATTTAAAAAATTTATTTCCTAGTGAGGTATTTTTCGTCTTTCTGGAGAGTGTGATATAAAGAAGCATAAATTGGGTTTTAAAACTCAGTGCAAATCAGTGCACAAAAGTGCCTGAATAAGTGCAAAAAAGTTGTTGTTTTGGATAGCTCAGTAATTTGGAAGAGTGGGTAGTGATGGAAAATACTTATATTTAAATCACAGAATAAGTTCTTTGAAGTGATCAAAAGCAGTACTGGTCTGATGTGTAGTTTGTGACATGTCTTAAATTAGTTAATATTTACAGTATATGAGAACGTAAAATACAGAATTTGCCATTTGAATTGGCACTAGTATTTCAGACCAAACCCATTTTCCCTTTCATGTGTTTGCCATAACAGTGATACTGATGCTGAAAGCATTAACCATTACAAATGGATTCAGGACTTTGTGCATACAAGTTCAATGACACTAAACCCAAGCATAACCAGAAGGCTGATCATTAATCCTGAACTGTGAGGTCTTTAACTTTCTGGATTATTTACAGTTATATTTATTATATAGTTTCTTTTGCACTATAATGTCGCAGCAATAATGTTCTGTGTTCTGCCAGTGGAAAATTTTTCTAAACTAGCTGAGAGTTGTTGAATCTGGCTTTTCCTGTAGCGATTTTCTCGCCTTGTGCCCATTACAGAGGTATTGAGGAAAAAGAAAAATGAAGAGGAAGGAGGAGGACTAAAACTCTGCTTTCCTTTTTAATCTCCAAATGTCCTGGGTCCTTAAAGAGTGTTGTTAATGGACGGAAACTGTAATATTGACGAGGCTACCTGCTGTGGGGAGTGTGGGTTGGTATAATCTGTGAATCAGAGCACTGGTACTGACTTCCTATTGAGGCATTTTCTGCATTTTACTGTATCTCGGCATAACAAACAACTCTGTGAATTTGTATGGAGCTAGTAGATGGAATGCATTCTTACTTCATTTGCTTTAATTCCTCTTTCTGAAAAAGGTTAACATTATACCTTAAAAAAAAAAATTAAGGATAATAATAGCTGTCATTCACATATCTTTGGCTGTGCAATGTAAATCTACCCGTGCTCTGAATGCAACAAAATGAGATTTAGTAACACTGTGGAAAATTAATGGCAAACCAAAATCAGACGTGAAACAGAAGAAAAGTCTATTGCCAGTAGCAAGGTCGAATACACAAATTATGGGGAACACAGTGGCACAGATAAAGAATAGTAATTAGTAAGCTCTATAGTGTTTTTGCCTAATGCAAAAGCATTGTTTTACTTTTTATTTTATTTTGTGAACTGTGCTATTTTAAGAGTGGAAACACACATGAATTTCAAATTGTGAAAAATAACACCCCCTCCCATATTGTACATAACATAGGTGGAAAGACCACCTTTGAATGCCTTTTCAAGGTCCTAGACTCGATGGAGGAAATATAGGTCATATAAGAATGAGAACTGTCCTTCTGTAGAAGTGTATAGTACAGGCTGAAAGGGGAACTGCCGCTCCATTTTTAAAAGATTTAAAGATTTCACAAGAAAATGCATTGCTTTTGTGGTAAAAACTGCTGCAAGGAGCTCCTGCTTCTACCTCATATACTGTGAATATTGTGGACTCCAGCATACATTGATCAATGTAAAAATTCAGAAAAGTTAAAGTACTGTGGGCCATCCTCCTTTTTTCTGGAAATAAGTACTTCGTTCCCAAAGTGAGCTTGAGGAACTTTGTATCTTTATTAAACCAAAAAAGTGTTCTTGTTGTGAGCTTGTGAGACTGTTCAGAGAAGGTACAGGTCTGGAAAGTTGGTCAGGATCAAGGTAGACTCTGAAAAGCATTTTGAAATGGCCATATGGGAAATCAAGAGGCTGAGTTTTCTGTGTTGGCACAGAAATAATGTATTTAGGTTAAATTTAAGCTCACAGTTATTCTGAGTGCATGGTTACTGAGCATCTACTACAGACACAGAGCAAGACTGCTGAAAAAATACCATGATTGTAGTGTCAAGAGTGTTAGCTTCTTCAATAATTAGTTTTGAAGGTTTGTGGGGGTTTTTTTATCAATAACCTACTTGTAAAGGATCTATGTATTATTTAGAAAGCCAGGATATTTCTTAGGCTCTAGATCTTATCCATTTAATTCTAGAAAAGTAGATTTTTTTTAAATGAATATTTATGTAAAATAATAATATAATAGTTCATTATTTGCACTAAATATTATTTATACAAATATTATCATATTACTGATAATGCTGTAGGATATTATATAGTTGGCTAGAAATTTTAAAAACACTAAAGTCACATGTGTACATTTCTTCAAAATATACATAGACATTTTGAATGAGTGAAGAAATATTTGAAATGTGTAGGTTGGACCCAATCCATATTTATGAAGACTGAAAAAAGTTTTTTTTTAAATTATCTTTTAAGAGTATTTTTTTAGAGCCTGGAAAATTAACAGAATAGCATCAGATTCATGAAAAATTAATCAGCTGAATGTAGCAATGTATCATCTCAGCTCTGTCCCTTTGTAGGTC